>JAGFPH010009726.1:0-17004 GCA_018207615.1 Philaenus spumarius | reverse complement strand
TGAACCGCTGACGTGAATTGAGCGAATACCAAAAATTTAGTTTATATGTTTATGGGTTTCAATCAACTGTTCGGGAAATTCCTGTTACTTTAAATGAGCAATTAATTCTTGTATCTAACTTTGTATCTGTCGCGGATCTCGAAAACGGCTCTAACGAATTCAAAGAAATTGTGTATTTAGGTGTAGTTTTGAGTTTTAGGTACACCCATATAGTTGTATTTCGTGTAAAAACGCAATTTTTTTATAAAATCTAATTTAAAAGTTGAAAAATTTTAACATAGTGTCTTAGTGGTTGCCATGTTGGTTACAAAATAACAACGAAATAGTAAATAAAGGGATCAAAACAGCCAATTTATACCGTTTCAGCACGTTGGAAATAGAGTGCACTGAAAAAACTCTATCCTTGCAGCAACACAATTAATGGTGCGGTAAAAGAAATATTTCTTTACGGGTCAGCAGGGTGTAGTTAGCTTTACTGTTAAAGTAAGCTACTGTTGATCTCTTGATATTATAGCAATGTTATTAACTTAGCAGCAAATGTAAGTTAACAGTAAGCCTAATGTTTCTATGACATTAACCCTGAACTGGTGATGTTGCTAAAATTCACTCAATTGGTGACGTTGGGTCTGGCAGACCCATTTTTAAAATATTTTTATATATGGTAACAATGGAGGAAAAATAAACGTATAAATATATTTTTGCGTAGAGTATAATAGTACAATGCAGGAAAAAAAGTGTTAATGCCAAAAATAAGTTACTACTATTTATTTATTAATTTATGATATATAAAGTACACACCTCAATAACAGAAAAACATTAGACAAAACCTTTATTTTTTATTTTTAAATTATAATTTTTTTTAGAAAAGCACAACTATTTTTAATAAGCATATGTGTA
The DNA here is from genome assembly GCA_018207615.1 of Philaenus spumarius. NCBI lineage: Eukaryota > Metazoa > Arthropoda > Insecta > Hemiptera > Aphrophoridae > Philaenus > Philaenus spumarius. The sequence continues at coordinate 16,107 of JAGFPH010009726.1, read as the reverse complement.
ACGTTTTTGATAAAAAATTAACATTGGTAGTACGACTTCACACAAAAATTCTGCACCTCTTTTAGTTTTGGTATTTTTCAACTTGTGTTTTTAGTTGTCATGGCTACACATAGCACACAAGCTTGCTCTACACTCTAAACAGTAAGACCTGTTGCATGAAACACACACAAATTTTGTTTTTCTGTCTTTTCCTTTCGGACACAGTTCGCACCTTTTCCTTTTTTCACTGGTTCGTACCTCTTCTCTTGGCACATCTTCTTTCAGGATCCCACCGATCAACGCCTTGAGTTCCCTGGGAAGGTACTGGTTGTGAAGTCTATTCCTCATATGTGGTTCCACAAGTGCCCTGCTGAGATTTTTCTGGAACTGAAGCCGTTCTACCTTTGCATTGCCTCGAAATGAGTAGTGTATTACAAAGGCGTTGACTGAAGAGATATTTAGTATTGCATAGAACAATGCAGAAGGCCATCTCTTTGTTCGACGATTAGTGCTGTATAATGCACATTTTTGGTCAAGCGAATCTACGCCTCCCTTTGTAGCATTATAAAAACCAATTATTTCTGGTTTGCTGGTTTCTTCGTCAATCTGGGCGCTGTGATGCATAGATGACACCAGAACTACTGACTTGTTTTTTTTCGGCACATAGGAAACTAGTGTCATATCATTTGTAAATCCGAACTCAGATGACTGAACCGTTCTTCTCTTGTTTGGTAGGAATGCCAAGGGGATTTCTGCTTTATTTTTCTTGACAGTCCCAACATAGGTAAGATCTTTTTTTTAACTCTCTCACTACTTGTATGGAGGAAAACCAATTATCCCCCGTAACATTTCTTCTGGACGCCTCAATCGCCTTAGTCAAACGAAGAACCGCTTGACTTGGAATCAAGAGTTTTTTCTCTGCTTCAGAAAGTCCAATGCTATCAGAACCCTTTCCTGTATAAATATACCCATTATAAAAATAATGAGTTCTTGCATCTGCCAAAACCATAACTTTCAAGCCATATTTGGCCGGTTTTTTCGGCATGTACATCTTAAATCGGCATCTTCCACGAAACGCAACCAGCATTTCATCGACACAGGTACACTCATATGGTGAATAATTCATTTGTGAATTCTCAACCAGCCTATTGAATAGCCAGGATATTGCAGCTGCTTTATCATCAACGACTCTTATAGCTCTTGTATCTTTAGAATCAAATCTCAAACAAGACAACAAAGTTAACAGGCGTTTCAGGGAAATCGTAGCCCTAAATATATCACGACCTGTGCCGTCTGTTGCGTATAGAGATTGTAAATCCTCGTGGTTGGATTTAAAAAGACCAGCATAATACAACAGACCTATTAAAACCCTCAATTTTATAATATCAGTATCTTTCAGTTCAACTTTCTGAAAATTTTTGTATTTTTGCCTATTTTCCCTCAATTTTTCATTTGTACAAGTAACTATTTCATTTATCATATCATTAGTTATAATAAGCTCCCATGCTTGAAGCTCAGAACATGTATTACCAAGATTTTTGGCTGGGCCAATTATCCCTGGTAAATGCATTCTTGGAATAATGTTTTCAGCAGGTGTCCTTGTTCTACTACGCTCAGGCGGTTGTTTTGACCATTTAAATTTTTCTTTTCCACGGCCATACCAATAATTTGTTGATGTCTGTCCAGAAGACGGGTTACCTATGTCATTTTGATCTTCATCCTCTAAAGGATCAATGACAATATCGGATTCTTCATCTGGACTGATCTCTGAATCTGTATCGTGATCACTAACCTCAAAATCCGGGTCTGCATCGCTGTCATCCACCAAATCTGAGTCACTTTCACTTTCACACAGCATTTCCCTAACATTGTCTGAGTAGTCTGGATCATTTACAGAAATATTACGTGATGAAGACGCCATAACACTAACTAACACTAAAATACAAACAGTTACTTAAGTGGTGATGTTGGGTCTCCCAGACCCCAACTAAATTTTCACTATTATTACAAAACACAGGGAATGACGGAATAACGGAACGACGACGCACAGGTTCTCAAGACACACTAACTTGAAGGTACTGAAGAGTGGAAGGGGTTATGCGCAGCGGTGTTGCCAATACAACAAAACAAAATTTCCCTCGGGTCTCCCAGACCCAACGTCACCAGTTCAGGGTTAAGGCACTACTAACTATGTCGCAAGGCTAGTTAATGTAGTAGTGAATATAAACTAATGTAGTTATAACATTAGATAGAGTGTTTAATATTGTAGTGTTCCTTTACTGGTAAGTTAGTTGTTATTGTCACAAAAATAATAAAATTAGGCAATACATCTACAAAATATTACACTCATATTAGTTATTGTAATCATAAGCGTAATTGCTCTGTGTGTTTCAGTATAACTAACATCCTTGCAAGGTTAGTTGATGTAGTGGTGAACTTCATACTAATAAAGTTCTAACACTAGTTAAGATTGTAATTACTATATAGTTTGTTTATTGTAACAATAGTTATTTTTGTCACAACAGAAACAGCTTTTCTTAACTCCGATATTTTATTTCGAAATTTGTCGACAAGCTTTCCCCTGCATACCAACTGTCGAGGTCCTCCAGTTAGAGGAGCTACATAGTAAGAGTTCTGGAAAAAATAAAAATCAAGTGTAAGATAACTATAAAATATATTATATAATATACATAGTTATTAATGTATGTAGTTATTTACATAGTTAAGGACATAACATTTTTACTGTATCTTAAAATAAAGAATTCAAGCTTTAAATTACAACTTTTAAAAATGTTAACCTAAATTCTATGTTTAATGATACCGTATTTGATAATGAGTTCATTACTTTTAATTTAATTAATTACTGCGACATTTCCCACTGAAGATAGATATTTATTATCTTGAGTAGTAGTTAAGCTAGTTTGAAGTAACTTTTTTGTTAATAAAACACATTCTTAGTTTTAATAATTCGTTAACAAGGGTTGATCAATACTCGTAAACATCGTAAATTATTTTAAATACATAAATTATTTCAAATATCAGAATAATTAGTTCTGATAAAAGTAATAAAAATTCATTATCCAAATATTTGTATATGCTATTGTTAGGTTTTTGAAGAACATCAAAATATTTACAAAATAATAAAATAAGGCTCTGTCATTTCAAATGTAAAAATTCCTAAAACAATTCATGTTAACTGACTGATGCCATTGGCAGTCTAACTGAGGCTTTAATGGAAAAGTACTTCTTAAAAACCACTCCTACATATTAAAAATTCATCCACACATTTTTAAACAGCTAAACAACCGAACTGAATATTTTAGAAAATTTGTTTAACAAATCCTTAATTTGTTGTAAGATGTAGTTGTTATTAATAAATACTAGTGGACCCGGCAATGCTTCGCTATTGCTATTGCTTGATTTACCTAACCTAAAATTATATTCAGTTTTTGATCCAAATCAGTTGTTGATCAAAATCAGCTGTTGATCAAAATCAGCTGTTTTAAGCTTTTCATACGAACAGCTGTTTTTTGTGCCCCTGATAAAATCAAAAGAAATCTTTCTTCTTCTTCCTTAAGATTAACATTGAAACTTTGAGGGCCACTGGGGCGTATCCCTGAGGACCGATGTAAATTATAATGGGATTCTGCTCATCTACAGGATGCTTTCTAACGGTATGCGCGAATTTCTCCTACGATGCACACAAGCTGAGAAAAAAGGACGACAAGTTTTGTGCTTGCCTATTAATATATAGATTTTAGCGAAATCCCTGACGTATATAAATTAACAATTATGTTATTTTGTTAATTTTCTTTCTTTGAGCCTTACATTTTTACTTGAAAAGATATAATATTAATGAATTGTCTGTAGTTGTATGTAGTAATGTTAAATCAGTTAAATGGAAGTTAGGTACTAAAAAATAAGTTCCTTTACATGAATTTCCTCCATATTGGATAGGGCAAGTATATCTATTTCATTTTCTGAAATGAAAGTATATTATTTGATAATAAACTAATTATGTGCAAATAGATTACTAAAATGAGAATTTTAAATATTTACCAGAATGATTATTAAAACAATAATTTAAAATATATAGAAAATAGATTAGTTATATATCTTTAAAATAGTATGACAAAGTTATGTATAACTTCAGGCAACCTCCCATAACCTGTAATGAAATTTTAACATTGAATATATACCGTATTTATTATGGTAGTTTTTAAAATTACTGAATCTAATTATAATACTGTATTAACTTATGTATATACCTGAACTTACCTTTAAAAATTGTAATATAATTTTGAAATCCCCATGACGTCAACAAAGAGTGTACATCATCATCATGTTGAAAAAACAAGAAGATCGACAACGAAGCACTTTATAGCTGTTTGATGTGGTCTTTGTTGTTACTTGTTAGTCTACCGAGTACTGAAGAGACACTGAATTCGAATTTCGTAAAAACGTGAGAAACTATAATTGTGGATAGGGTAACTCTAAAACAGGAAAAGGCTACCGTCTAAAGGATGTACAGCGGATGTAACCCAGTTCACTGCATAAATAACCGCCTTTATGCCTTGTTAGTAAACTAACATTGTGAACATATTAAGATATTGTTTTCATTCCGTTTTTTTAGATGTATATTACGTTAGATTTACCTTATAGTTACATCAACTAATTTAGTGACTGCAATCATCGCCTTTACGTATATTAAATTAACTATGACATTAACTACATTAGAGTTTACAGTAAAACTCAACATTAAAAAAACCTTACAGCAATGCAAATATTTCAAGCTCTAAAGTAACCATGACGTTATAAATGTTACCATGACAGAAAAACTGTTAACATTAATTTTAACTTTGCAGTACGGTTAGAGTTTTTTCAGTAGAGTTCAGTGGAATAGAACTGCGATCGAGTATTATCCAAATCAGCTGTTCATTGGATGATTTTTAATTACTGTTAAAAAACAAGCTAATTTATACTGTTTTAGCACGTTGGACTTAGAATAAATTGGGCCTGATTTAACAATTTACTTTGTCAAAAAAAGGTAAACTTGGTAAAGATGGATGAATTCCAATAGTCAATTTTGTAATATAGGCCTGGCTTATTTCTGAAACATAGTATTGAGGTTATGTTAATTCTGCAATAATTTTTACTATATTTGGGCCGGGTTTCAAAACTTTAGAATATAGTAGAACTAGAACCAAAATCGTAATGAAATAGAATCCAATCCACAGTAGAATCCAATACCAGTAGCTTTGAAACGGGTACTTTTATGGTATTTTACGTTTTGATCGATTTTGGGGGAACCAAGCGAGATATAAGGTCACGTAAAAAAACAAAAATGTGCAGAATAACATCCTACATTTATGTTTGCAGAAAAAACTTAAAAACAAATTCATTCTCTTAGGAAAAATCTAAAAAATAGTTACTTCCGGTCAAAAAACGTGCTTCCGATTGTTGGATTTTTTTGGCTAACAAACTCGTCAGACCGACGTAGACAACCAACTTATGCACCAAATTTGAACCAAATCGGACTTACAATGCGGCCGCTAGATTGCGAACACACATATACATTGCAACGGATGGGCCTTATGCAATGTGTGAAAAATTGAGTTTTGTAGTAAAAATGCAAAAATCAAGATTTCATAGCAGAAGTTGAGGTGCACCCTATATTTAACTAGATTAAAATACGACAAGTCCCGGCCAACTGTACTGAGTCAATAGACATGGACTTTTGTCCTGGAGCTTGTTTCAAGTTGTTTAAAAGACTTAGAAAAATTAGTTATTTTATACAGAAATAAGGTGTTAAATAAAGTTATAAAATTTATGAATTTTATGGGTAAATGTGAAACACGGGAGGTGTAGACATTGGTCATGGAAATCACAATTTTGTAGATTAAAAAAAAGTTATAAAGAGTTAAAGTGATAGAAAATTCTCAAAATTGATCAAAAGTAAATGAAAAAGATATTTTTGAAAAGAGGAAGAAAAGTTAAATAAAAAATGTTAAATAACAAATTAAGAAATTTTTGGTATTTTAAAAGTTAGAGATAATTGTTAAAGTTTGAAGGTGAAAAAGCACCTGAAAAAATAAAAAAGTGAAAATGAAAAAGTAAACAAGTATTAAAGGAGTAAAAGTTTTATAAGATAAAAATTATGTAAATTGTTAATTAATTAAAATAATAGGTGAAAAGGTTCACACCTATATTTTGCCAAAAATAAAATAAAAAAGGTGATAAAATTATTAACATAGTGTTAAAAAAGTAATAATGATATAAAATTGTAAATCTCAATCTAAAGTATCAAAGTTTAAAGTAAAATTTCAAATCCAAAAGTAAATGTTAAAATAGGCAATTTTACAAGTCCCAAAAGCAGAAGAAAAATCATCGGACAGAATTGAAATTTTGGCTAGTATACTATAAAACGATAACCAACAGAGAAGAAAAAAGAAAACAGATTTTCCTTCAAAACCAGAAAGTTTCCGCGAGGAAAAACCGCGGAAAACGCGATGTAGCGCCATAAGCGAACCAAACGTCGTACGTCCATCACTCAAGTTTGAGAAGAAAGAAAAATGTACCAGGAATACGATTACGAAAACCGCAATTCCATAAAAGCAGTTCCAGGAAAACTACAGGGAAAATAAGTAATACAATAGGAGAAAATGTCTGTAGAGGGAGTAGCTGATAGCAAGATGCAATGTCGAACTAGGAAGTTAGTGGGGGTAGTACCAACCCAAGAACTTTAGAAAAAAATACAAGTCGCACAGCGAGATGGTGAAAAATGGATAGAAAAAGCAGGGAGATAGTTGGTACTCGGAAGGCGGCAAAACAGTCTATATAAGGGGAGTACAGCGTCAGACGCGGGTTACTCGTTAATTCACATGCTTACTTAATTTTTTGTCACTCGTTGGACGATTCTATAAAGGTTTTGCTCTAAGTAGAGATGTGCTGGACTGGTGTATAATTAACTCTTGGAATAGATATGTGTTAGAAGAATCTGCGATGTTAAAGGAAAGTACTGTTAAGTAGAAGCAGTGTTTTATAAAGGCAGCCGTACGAAATGTGTTAATCGAACAGTGAACATTTTAATTAATTATAATATTATGAAATATAATATTTCAAAGAACAGTTATTATAAATATCCATCAAACTTAAATACAATTTGATAAATGAACAGAGATAGTGTTATATCAGTTATCATTACAGACAGTGAAAAAACAGTCGAACAGTTTTAAGTGAATTACGCTATAATTGGTAATATAGCAGGTGCGTCTAAACCATTGTAAATGACATAGTCTACGACAATCACAGGACTGATGTAATGGCGATAACTGGAACACCAAATGGATTTTGAAGGACTACTGGAATAAGAAGCGAAAACCAAATCAGGGAAGGCGCTTGAAGACTTCAGGGAAATTCAAACCAGGCAGAAACTGAGACCACGGGAGACGTTCAACCACACCAACGATAACCGGACTTCAGGGAGGCTGTACTTACATCAACGTTCCTGGGAAAGGAGTTCAGAGTCCAGGGTCGCAGTAATAAAAGGTCTGTCAAAAAAGTTACGATGTCCCCTATTAAATTATTGCCTGAGTTAAATTTAAATAATTATTGATACTGGGTTGAGATAGTAAAATTAGGTTTTTTAAAATATAAAATTATCAGTCTTGTAAATTAAATATTTAAAATCATTTTCATAATTAAATAATAAAAATTGAAAGAAGGAATAATTAAGTATAAATAAATATTAAATGGTTCTACCTAAAAGAGGTAATAAATTGATGTAAATAGTAAATTTAGTTTAAAATTTGTATTTTTGTTGTGGAAAGAACCACAAAGAATTTTGAGTTTTTTATTGAATAAATTTTCTTTTTATTTAAAATAATATAAATAATTTACCTTGTTCAAGAAATTCCTATTATCTAAGTATCCTATATGATAAGTTGTTTTCAGTGTATGATCAATATCGAAGGGCTAAAGCGCAAAGTTGGCATTCCCAACGAAGGTTCACAAAGCACAAATAATTTAATTATTCTAAGGTCAGTTCCACTGTTCTCACTCCTCAGAGATCGTCGAATAAAATTAAAATTAATTACTGAGCTGAGCATACTTAAAGTTAATAGTAACTTCAATAACTGGAAGGAATTTAATAAAATATTTTTATTAAGGTGACTATAGGCATAGTTATCTTAACCAGAGTTATATCACCTAGGCTATTAAAATTAATTTGCCTTATACTTCCAGTAGGTGGTATAATCTCTTTATTTTGTGACAAAGTAGGGAAATCCTACAGACAGACAAATCGTCGCAAAGAAGGCGTCGCAAAGTCTGTCGTCGCAAAGTTGGCGCCCACCGGTGTGGCTTGATTTAACGGAAGTTTAAATAAAGTCCAGAACTGACAGAATAAATTATTTGTGCTTATATGTATGTGTTAGAATAAGAATTAGTTTAGATTGTGTAAATTTACTAGTGATTTTGATCAATATTAAATATTTCCCGGGTTTGGTAAATTCGCAGTTTAAGAGGGGGAGTAGGCCAAGCACCTTAGAAATAATTTGTCGCGGTAAAAACGCAATAGAAAAGGGAGTTTTCAAAAAGCTAAGAAAAATAAAATAAAAGTTGTTAGGCTACGAATATTTTACTTCCGACAAATAAGAAAAGATTTCTAAGAGCAAAATGGCGAACAAAGAAATTAAGGAATTAATGGAAATGCTGAGAAAAGAGAGAGCAGAAGATAAACAATTAAGAGAAAAAGAAAAAGCTGAGGAGGTGGAAAGAAAAGAAGAAATACGGCGGCTAAAGGAGGCTAAAATAGAAGAAGAAAAGGCAAATGAAAGGAAGCTGCGAGAAGAAGAAAAGGTGGCTGAAGGGAACCTGCGGGAAGAAGAGCAGAAACAATTATATAGATTGATTTCGGGAAAATTGGAAGGAGTATCGGCAGAAATAAATGTAGAAAAAGAAAGGTGTCTAGGTCAGCACAAACAGGTAGAAGAAAAGCTTGATTATATTGTAAGCAGCATACAATTATTAGAAGAATCTACCAGAGTATTTAAAAAGAAAACAGATGAAAATTTTAAATTAATTACAAATCGGGTAACTAAAGTAGAACAAAAAGTGTTAGAATTAGGTGGACAGCCAGGTATTGTTAGGAGCCTGGTAATGCCGAGATATGAGGGGGAGTGTAAAAAAATAGAATTTTGGGGAAATCCACATGAACGCCCTCAGCAATTTATAAGGGAGATAGAAAGTTTGATCGAGGAAACTAATCCATTTTTTAGTGATCAAGAAAAATTAAAGTTTGCAGTGCGACAATTAAGGGGTTGTGCGTTAGAATGGTGGCAAGTTATGCAAACAGAAAATATAGGGTACGCAGGGTTTAAAGAATGTTTTTTAAGGAATTATTGGTCGCTACAAAAGCATAAATTAATAAGAAATAAGATAGAATATGATAGATATAATGACAAAAGTAATGTTACACGGGCAGATTACTTTTGTAAATTAGTAAACAAGGCTAGGGATTTAGATCCACCGATTCCGGAAGGGTATTTAGTGTTTACTATATTCCAGCACTTTAACGACCAAATTAGGTTAGCTGCAATGGGAAAGCATAGTGAGACGGTTAGTGAGGCCATACAATTTCTAAATAACATAGATATGATGGAGGAATCGCTTAGGGGAAATAGGCCTACAGGAACGACAAACAATAATAATAATAACAGGCAAAACCCCCAACCCTATCCTAGACCTAACCCGCAATCATATTCGCAAAACCCAAGGAATACCACGCACCCTAACAACCCAAGACCCGGTCCATCAAACCAAAATCCTAATTCTAAGCCAAAACAGGGAAACTAGGAAATTAGGTTCTGAAAAATAGGCTTCGAAGTTTTAGGGCTGATGATAAAACAAAAAATCAAATACATAAAATAAATAGAAGGGGCAAAAGAATAATTAAGAGGGAGTTAATTAAAACACCGGGAAACACGGTAAATAAAAATGAAACGGCGGTAAGTGTACAGAAACCTTTAAGTAATATACATTATAATATTAGCGAGGATTTATTAGATAATGAATGCGAGAAAATTATTAAAGATAAACCAGTAGAGGAAATCCCGGCGATATTAGTGGAAATTGGTCATTTGCAGGCTATTATGGAAATAGACACTGGATCTGAAGTTACAGTAATTCAACAGGATTATTACGAACAGCTGAAAGCGGAAGGAATACAAATAATGGAACTTCCGGTAGCAAACGTAGAAATAATTGGAGCACTTAAAGGAAAAGTTCAAAAGGTACACCGCCAAATAATGTTAAAGATTAAAATTCAAAACAAAGAAATTGATTTAAAATTATTAATAGTAAAAGGATTAAAATCCAGAGTATTTATAGGGTGTGACGCATTGTATGAAATGCAAGCGCAAATAAACATGGAGGAAAGATACGTAAGGTGGTCATACGAAGGGATAATGTATGAGTTACCGTTTATAAATAAACAAGCAGCAATAAGCCAAATTAAAGGGAAGTGTTTAAAGTTAACGAGTGATAATAAAGTAAATAAACAAATTAAAAAATCAATTAAATTAAATGATAAGGATGATGATATCTTTATAAATAATAATCAAGCAATTAACGCAAACCAAAGTGTGGAGAACGCAAAGGGGTTAATTAGCTTAAAAGGATTAAACCAAGTAGCGGAAGAAACAAGAGCAAGGAGTAAAATGACGCAGCAAGACGAAAACACAACAGGATACAGGGTTAAAACGTTAAGGGGAGTAGAAGGGTTGAAGAATGAGAGAAATTCACTTCAATGGAGAGCAGGGGAAAAGGAAAGAAAGGAGTTCATCGCCAAAGGATTCACAAAGGAAACCAGGGATGAAGAAGCGCGTAAAAATAAAAATAAAATGAAATTTGATATGAGGGGGAGAAATTATAACGTTGTTAACCGTAATCCAAAAATAAGTTGTGGTCAAGGCATAGTCAAAACAAAAACTTCACAAAAGCACTGTTACACTACGCGAACTAATCCACTAAACAATAATATACAACGCGTATCCAAAAATTATGCAAAATATTCAAACACTGATTATAATGAGATGCATATAAACCATAGCGATTTAGGCAGAAGGAACAAGGCAACTAAGACTCGTTTTAAAAACAAAATTGATTCTATAAGTAAAAATAACGGTAAAGTGGGTGCGTTTGTAAGAAAGCATTCGAAGATAAAAGAAAACGTAGGCCTAATCTCGGAGACAGATTGTCTAGCTAAAACGAACAGTGAAAGCAATACGATCCAGTACCAAGGCCGAGGTCGAGCGCCTAAGCAAACACAGCTAATTGGATGTCAACAGATTAAGCTAGGCGATTCACAAAGTCATGCTACGATACTTGATACAACGGAAGAGGGAATTTTACAGGAGTTAATTGAAAAATATAAGCCAATATTTTCAGAACGGCCTGGCCTATCAAAGCTATACGAACATGAATTGAAACTGGAAAAAACTGAAACTTTTGTAAATAGAAATTACCCTAAACCAATGAATTATAGGAAAAAAGTTAGGCAGGAACTGGACCAGATGCTGGAAAACAACATTATAGAGCGATCTAGGACGCCTTATATAAACCCAATGGTGACGGTTATAAAACCAGATGGATCTATACGCTTGTGCATGGATGCCAGGAAATAAAATAAAATTATAACTCCAGATTTTGAAAGCGCACCGCCTATAGATGACATCTTACGGAAAGGACGGCGGAAAAAATACATAAGTAAAATAGATTTAACTTCTAGCTTCAGGAAAATACCGTTAAAACCAGAATCAAGGAAATACACTGGATTTTTGTTTGATAACAAAGTTTATAATTTTAAAGTGGTACCGTACGGGCTTCAAAACTCTCTTTCTGCCCTAATACGAACTGTAGATATCACGTTAGGTAAAGAAGTAGAAGGGTTTACATTAAATTATGTAGACGACTTGCTATGTTTGTCAGAGACATTCGAAGAGCATATACAGCATCTAGAACAAATATTCCAGAAATTCCAGGAAGGAGGCTTAACCATAAATCCTAAGAAGACAGTTTTCTGTCAGGAAGAAGTAAAATTTTTGGGTTTTATATTCACACCGGAAGGAATTAGCACTGATCCGGAAAAATTATCAACCATAGGAGATTTTCCAGAACCACGTACAGTCAAACAGTTACAATCTTTTCTGGGTTTTGTCAATTATTATTCAAGATTCACAGAAAAATATGCAGGTGCAACAAGAACACTATATAAGTTGTTAAGAAAGGGACAAAAAGAGATATGGGACGATGAAATGAAAAAAGCGTTCCAGGATGTCAAGAGGTTGTTTGTAGAAGCGGTGGTTATAACACACTCGGAAGAAGGAAAGGAGACATATCTGCAGACAGACGCAAGCACAGGTGCTATAGCTTGTCAATTATATCAGCTGGACAGGAATGGTGCAAAACAAATCATAGGTTTTGTAAGCCGAACATTAAAACAGTATGAAAAACATTATACAATCTGCGAGTTAGAGTTATTAGCGATTGTGTACGGCTTGCAGAAGTTTCGTCCTTTAGTAATAGGAGCTCCGCTAAATATAATTACCGATAGTATGGCACTAAAATTTCTGACATCATGTAAGTTCCAAAATGGCAGAATGAGAAGATGGATAATTGGTATACAAGAGTATAACCCAAATGTGCAACATTGTACAGGAAAAGAAAATATACCGTGCGATGTGGCAAGTAGGATGTATGGGAACTGTACGGGAGTAGAAGACAAATGCAAATTAAAAATACAGGAAATAAGAATAAAGCCGAATTTGAGAGAATTATTTGTAAATTTTAGAGACTACCAAATTAGAAATTTAGAATGCCGTGAGAAAATAAATAATATAGAAAATTATCAAAATTTTATAATAAGAGACAATGTGTTATGTTCAACAATAAATAATAAAACAAGAATCAACAATAAATAATAAAACAAGAATAATAGTGCCGGAGGAAGTAATAGAGAGGTTAGTGCAAGGTGTACATGAAACATATGGTCATATAGGGAGAAACAAAATTTTCAACATGACGAAGAAAAAATGGTGTATAAAAAACATGCTATCAAGGATTTTAGAAGTGATAAAATGGTGCGATATCTGCAAAAGAGCAAAATATACAAACATGTATCCAAGGGGAGAAAGCAGGCCAATAGTGACCGATGACAATGGAAGAATGGTGGCCACAGATTATTTAGGACCATTTCCAAGAGCTCCAGGGAACGTCCAACATATACTAGTGGTAGTGGAAGTATTTTCAAAATATGTTAGGATGTACGCAGTAAGGAATCCGACTACGGTTAACACCATAGACAAAATGCGCCAGTACATTGCAGAAGTAGGACGGCCAGAAAGAATTCTGACGGACTACGGCAAAGCATTTACCTCCAGACACTGGGAAGAATGGATCAATGGAGAGGGCATACAACATGTCTTAACACCTATAAGACACACTCAGGTGAACCTTGCGGAGAGAGTAAACAGAGAAGTGATACGGATGCTAAGGACGTATTGTCACAATCACCAGGCGATGTGGAAACAACACTTGGAATTAATAGAAGACGTGTTAAACTCGACGCCGCATGAAACCACCGGATATACGCCCAAAGAAATCCAATGGGGTGAAGAACCAATATATGTATGGGACGAATATTTTCCACAAGAAGACCAGGACTGGGGAGCAGAGACTAGGCGTGAGAAACACCAAAGATGCCATGAGCGGATCATACGAGCTGGAAATACCCGAGCTGGGAAAATGAATGACGGAAGGCGGTTTGTAAATATGAATATAGGAGATCTAGTGTTAGTCACCCAAAACACTACAATATTGGCAAACAAAGCTGGAGCGCAAACAAAAAAGTTATTCTTATTATATGTAGGTCCATATAGAATTGTTGAAAGGAGGGGGAGAAAAACATATGTGCTAGCAGACATACTGACAGGGAGAATAAAAGGAAAGTATGATGTACGTGACCTAAGGCCGTATATACAATAAGAGAAAATTTTGTAAATAAATCAGTTTAAGATGTAAATAGTATTTTAGGAATAGGTTTAGTTGTAGATATGAAAAGTACAGTAGAGTATTGAATGTTTAATAAAGAGATAAACGAGGCTATGAGAAATGGCATAGGCCTAATTCAAAGTTCATTTCAATAAGATACAACAGTGAAAGGACGGAAATGGAGAGGGGAAGCAATCGGCTGAAAGATAAACCCAGTTGACTGAGACGAAGGGTCGATGGACTTAGGCCTACGACAATGAATGAATGTAGTGGGACCAAGGTCGATTATCAGCTGTCAGAAAAGTAAACAATGCAAGTGTTTATTATAAACGGCAATGTAGAGTAAGGTACAGGGTGACCTGAAAGCAAGATTAATGAAATCAAATTTATTAATGATTGTTGCAAGCTAAAGAAGCAACAATTATAAACGTCTAATAACATCTGAGACAAAAGCGGAAGGTTGCTATTCGGAATAAGCGAGATTAGGGGCTTACACGTTGTTTGAAGGAGCCAAACGTAAAAAATGGATGAAGAGGAGTGTTGTAAGTTAAGAGACAACAATTTGACGGGTGAGCTGAAAAAAGAGTAGGCAATAAGTTGTTGAATTTTCTAAAAACCAAGTAAAGGTGAAGAAAATCGGAAAGTAAGCTGATGTACTGATAGGAAACAATTGTAAAAGAAACTGAAAAAGTAAAAAGGTAAACAAAGTTTGGTCTGACCAGCCAAAGAAGCAAGTAAAAAAAGAAATGGAGAGATAAAAGTAATATTCGTAGGCTAATGAAAGTAAAAATAATATAAAATTGTTAAAATAAAATAATACGCGAAAATAATGTTGATCAAAGTTATTAGTATATGTTAGGTTAAACAACCCAGTATATTTGATAAAACTGTAAATATAGGGTAACCAGGCAAGTGTTTTGAGTCCCCTAAAGACAAAAAATGACAATATAAAAACAAAAGTGTAATTATGTATTTCAGTGGACGAATACTCCAAAAAGGAAAAAGTGATATTATAAAATGTATGTTTTTCAGTGGACGAACTCTCAAAGCGAGAAACCATGAATAATGAAATGTAATTAAAAAAAAATGTATATGTGTTTACATTAAATTGATACTTCCAAATGAAGTAATTTGGAAATATTAAAATATATGTGAAATATGAAAATTGATGTATATAAAATATGTGAAATTTCAGGAAGACTTGGAGATAAAATGTAGTTAAAATGAATTTGTTGTATGTTAGCGTAAGTAAACTATGTAAAGGTAGAACCAAAAAAGCTAAGAGTGTAAGGAAAAAAGATTTTTGATTCCTTATTCTTTCTGTAAGAATAACTCATCTTAAAGAGCGGAAGTTTGCAACGGAAGGGCCTTATGCACTTAAATACAATTTGATAAATGAACAGAGATAGTGTTATATCGGTTATCATTACAGACAGTGAAAAAACAGTCGACAGTTTTAAGTGAATTACGCTATAATTGGTAATATAGCAGGTGCGTCTAAACCATTGTAAATGACGTAGTCTACGACAATCACAGGACTGATGTAATGGCGATAACTGGAACACCAAATGGACTTTGAAGGACTACTGGAATAAGAAGCGAAAACCAAATCAGGGAAGGCGCTAGAAGACTTCAGGGAAATTCAAACCAAGCAGAAACTGAGACCACGGGAGACGTTCAACCACACCAACGATAACCGGACTTCAGGGAGGCTGTACTTACATCAACGTTCCTGGGAAAGGAGTTCAGAGTCCAGGGTCGCAGTAATAAAAGGTCTGTCAAAAAAGTTACGATATCCCATATTCAATTATTGCCTGAGTTAAATTTAAATAATTATTGATTCTGGGTTGAGATAGTAAAATTGGGTTTTTCAAAATGTAAAATTATCAGTCTTGTAAATTAAATATTTAAAATCATTTTCATAATTAAATAATTAAATAATAAATGGTTCTACCTAAAAGAGGTAATAAATTGATGTAAATAGTAAATTTAGTTTAAAATTTGTATTTTTGTTGTGGAAAGAACCACAAAGAATTTTGAGTTTTTTATTGAATAAATTTTCTTTTTATTTAAAATAAT
>JAGFPH010009725.1:34162-44986 GCA_018207615.1 Philaenus spumarius | reverse complement strand
TGAAAATGCAATTATAGGTTACTTAAAATGTGAAAAGTTTAGTTTGACCCATTTTATGTTTGCCTTCGGAAAACTGTGTTAAACTTACTTGTGTATTTCATCAGAAGTTTACATTGGTCAACGCTTATATAAACTCTTTTGAAAATGTAAAAGTTGAATATTTATTCAATTGGTAATAATTCAGCTTTTACAAACTCGCATAGAAGTGAGTTTTTAATGAAATACGGATTTTCGTACTTAAACTTACTAAGACGGGGCTGTGCCATTAATTGCTAATCAATTGTGTACGTATTTCAAGCACGTGAATTTTAAAGAAATTTCTTGATTGTAAGTTGCAGTGTGATATATGTTTTGTTTTTTATTTCAGTTTTCGTTATATTCAAATATGTATATACTTTTAAAAAAAAATAGTTAAAAATGTAGTTCTTTTGGATATAATAATGTCATAACAAAGTTATCTTAAATATGCAAACTTTCAATTAAGAAACGGCAGCATGATTATGAAAATCAGCCCTTAAGCGAATACAATGCATTTCTCTTCTACATGTATCGAACCTCCTACGACCGTTTTTATATATAAAAGCGAAATACCATTCACTCACTCCCTCACTGACTCACTCATCACGATTTCTCAAAAACTAAAGAACGGATTGAAATGAAATTTGGTATGCAGTTTCCTCTAGGGTCATCATAGGTGTTTACTAAGAAAGGGTATGAAAAGTTTCGAAATTTTAGGAGGGGTTTCGGTGGATCAAAGTTACTAAAATCATAATTTCAGATCTTTTATTATTATGACAATAGTGCTTTTATTATTTAAGATCTATATATATATATAAGCCAAATACCACTCACTGACTGAGCACTTAAAAAGAATACAATTACGTTAAAAAGACTGAAAATACCAACCACCACGGGCAACGCTAGTATAAATTATAAAACTATAAGTACATTTTATTTTTAGGCTAATTTTGGATGTAGTAGACAAAATTACGACGAAATTATGTTTAATTTTTTCCTGGATATATCGCTTATCCTTCGACTTGCAGAAAAGAAATAGTTTCGTAAAAAAATACAATAATTTTATTTGTCTCTTGTAATTTTTGTGTGTGAATATATAGTCATTGAAGATGTTAAACGTTAAAAACTCTCTTATCAATGTCTAGAGTTACAAAAAGTTAAAAAAAAAACTAAATATAGGATTGCATCTAAACTAAGCCGAATTCGAAAAAAGTTACTGAACATTTTAAATTTATTTTAATGAATGCAATACGATATCGTATAGGCCGCTAAAGTATTTTGTTTGTGACGCTGTGCGTAATATGACGATTGTTGTTGGGTATAATTTGCTGCATCTTTCTTATTTATTTCGAAAGTCCATTATAAAAGAAACACCATCAAATAGATGTAAATGTAATTCAGTTTACCGTGGAATAAATGTTGGAGAAATAAACTTTTACGACGTTTACAACTTGTGTCAGCGTCACATTACAGAGAAAAGTTAATGGACACGGAGTAGTAAAACCAGGACTAGTATACGTAGCGTTTTGTTTCAATAAAAACAAACTACGCAGTATACACAACAAGTTTTACATCTTGTGACTTTATGTAGTTTTAAAAACCTTCATACTATTGATATAAGTTTAATATATTCCGTTAATATTATTAATTCACATTACCTAACACATTTACACGAATTCAGGTTTCCAAGTCCTTAATTTGTGCCGAGTTAAAGAGTAAAACTAACAAAAAAATACCTAAAATTTAAAAGGCTTTGTTTGTAACACTTAAAAATTAAAATTACAAACAGATAAACTTGTTGGTGACAAAATGACGTAAAGTAAAATAGGAGGTATACAATACGACAACAGCGCGGGGGATGCTGTATTTCAGATCGTTATATATGCTTTATGGAAATAGTAAGATAGCATTTTAGTTCATGTTAATGCCATTAATATATAAAGTATCTTCCTAAAAATGTACTTACAATATGATAGAGAGTCCTAACGGTTCTGGAATCTATATATTTAAAGCTGTATAGAAAAAAAACATTTGGACAGTTCGTCTGAGACTTCTACTGGGCCGATTTACATGCGGGTTTTACCAAAACAAAGGTTTTCGGTCCTATATTAGCAGATTTTATTTGTATTTTGAAAATATTTACATTAAGTGGGTCAAAAATGAAAAATAAACTTTTCTTATGGAGATTTAACATGGGAGAAAAGTCAACTTTTTCAATCCTTTGGACAGTTCGTCTGAGACTTTCACTGGACCGATTTACATTCAGTTTATACCAAATAAAAGCAAAACTTTCCTATATTAGCAGGTTTTATTTACTTTCACGTCATCTTAATTACTTAAATTAAAAAATCAACATTTCCAAACCTTTGAAATGATTTAATTTTACAGTTCTTCAATCAGCTGATTGTAAAGAAGCAAGGTATTTTGCCTAACAACAGAAGAAGAGCAAACGCTCATATAATATAACAGCTGATTTCACCCATCATCTGTACAAAACCTAGCATAGATTGTATTTTGGGGTTATGTTAACAAAATTACAATTCATCAATAATGTAATTCTTCTGAAGTTGATTTTTTTTAAATATGAGTTCTAAAATTAAGGTAGGCTATAATACGTTATAAAATTTGCTTTGAGGTTATAAAATGAATATAAACACAACCTTTTATCAACAATTAATTAATTCATTTATACAAAATTTATGGAAGATACCCATCGTTTAACTTCGGTAATCAACATAAAATAAAAACCAATTAAAAGATAACATTGGTATCTTTATCTTGATACATAATTAAGGCCTACATAAATACAACATTTTACAAATAGGCCTACAGTTTTAAATTGCAATATTTTTCATGGTAGTTGGCAACTGTACTATTTATGCGAGGTAATAGTTTTTTCTCCTTTCTTTCCTATCTGTATTGACCCCAAAAAATTAGAGATTATGTGTATAAAATATTAGTTCAATTCACTGATTGTCGAATCAGTTTTTTTTCTCTTTAACTTTGCTACAAGAAAAATAATTGGAAGGAAATAGCATGTTAATACATTTTATACATGTTTCGCACCATCTGCCTACCTCTCCAATCACCACAAATGGAGCTGTATCCACCGAGTATCGACAGGCAACAACTATCTATATATTTTAAGTTAGGCCTAGACTGAACCAAAATAATTAAATAATGTTTATTGTTGATTGATTTATCAGATGTAGTCTCTAATATTTTCATTAATAGTTTATTTTAAATTTTAAATCAATTATTAGTATTTTTAATTTTTAGGTTAGGTTTTTATTAAAGTGTAAGACTTGAGCCTTGCTGACTAAACAAGGGTGTGGGGGTTGGCGTGCGGAGCACGCAGGGGTCTCCCCTAGTATAATTTTAATGCTTGTAAAGACAAATGAAAAGCAATTAATAACAGGTCAATTTTACTACTTAATTTTGTCTGTATCCTTTCGGTCCAATACATTCAAACTTTCCACAATTGAATGCAACAAAAAATAGTTTGATTTAGCAGCGAAACCGCAGATGTGAGCTGAGCGAATTTCTAAAGATAAGAAAAATACTATTCAACTATTTTTAAAATATATCTACCCACGAAAGTGCTGGACAGATGCCTGCTTGTACAAATTATAATAGTAGAGTTTCTTCACCTCAGAAACTGAACCTTGCGGCCTTGGATTATAGGATGGCTTCGCTTCGCTCGCAGCGGACATAATCAGTTCCTGAGTTTTCATACTGGATGCCCCAACGGTGAAATTCCAAACGTCGGGGTCGCGTCCATTTAAACAGGGTATTTTTTATGTTTTTATCTATTTTGGAGGAACCAGGGGGGCTACAATGTCGGTGAAAATAGAAACTGTGCAGAATTATCTCCTTCGTTAATTCCCCCCAAAAATAATTTTATTACGAAAAATCTCAAAAAGTTTTACTTCTGGTTAAACATATTTTTTTAAATGTCGTAATAAAAATACAATTTTCTAGAACTTTGCTTATCCGTCACTTTGAAACGACGTAAGATACTAAGTTCTAGGTTGCGCCATTCTGTTTCTCTTTTAATAAGCGTTACGATGGCGTATCGCATGATCACCTATACATTTGAAATTCATAGACTCCCAACAACACCTCAAAAATCTCAAAAATCATAGAAGATCAGAAATTTCAACAAATTTGTCCTGTTATGCAACACAAGCTTTGTTAACTTATTTTCAGTAACAAAAACAATGAAGGGGATTCAAGGGTCTTTATGAACACTCGGTATATAGTAACACGTTATTCGTAGAACAACTGTTGTTGAACGTCTACATGCCGATAATATTTCCTTGTATTCAGTGAGACTGCTTTAGTTTTGCCAACATTTCATCATTTGAACAGATCCTACATTAATATCCGCTCACTTGTAATGCAAATATTTGAACAGTTTGCAAACAATCAACTTGCTCTTTGATCATAATTGGTATTGCAGTAATCGATTTCTTAAGACGAGGGAACTGTGATCCCTTTGTAAATATATCGTTAACCTTTATACATTATTAAAATATCTTACTTTTTATTTTCCAGTATTTTATAAATCCTGTTTCTTACGAAACACCCCCCCCCCCCACACGCACACACATATATATTAAATTTGACAACGTGTGTTTGCAAATGACGTAAAGCTGTAAGAAAAATATATTCACAAATTTTTAAATGCAACTATTATGACATAAGTGTATTAAAAAATAATGGTATATACTACGTATATGAGTAAATGGCGTTGTTAATTAATAATATTTGATAATATTATTAACTCAGTTTTTATTTAATCTAAAAATAAACTTTTACTTGCTTACAATATTATTTAATGTCGTAACTTTTATTATATATGTCCAAAGTTTGGATAAAAACATTGAGCTTTGATGGTTCTTTGGAGTCATTCTTTTTTATTATTAAATTTTCATTTAATTCTAATTTATATTCATTATTTTTGACAGTAAAAATACCACAGCTTAACGCTGTTGAAAAAGCGTGAAATTAACACAGTATTGTAAATTTCCGGTTTCTTAGATAAAATGTATAAATGATTGTAAAATATAAATGATTGTAAATGTAAGAACAAAAAGCATAATGTAAGTTCGAAAGATACAAAAATATGTCATAGTTTAAAAATAAATGTTTCCTATAAAACCTTTAAAATCCTGTTACACTAAACCTATCTATACACGTCAAAAATCTTCCAAAATTACATTCTTTACTAAATATAAAGTTTGTTGCGTTTGGATTTTAAAACGAATGTGTTTTTTAAAGGACCTTTAGGTGTGAGTTTCCCCATTTATAATCAAACGATTGAACTAATTCGGTCGCCTTCTAATCACTGTGTACTTGAAAGCAATATTGTGTAATATAACATGAGTGATATGGAGTAGTTAGTATTGTAACTAGTAATGATGCACTGAAGAGATGCATTTTAAATTAAACCAACATCTAAATAAAAAGCCTAGAGTGTAAATGAGTGGGGGATAAAGGATTAAAATTGGGGACTTTTAGTAAAGGTTCTTGCGCGAGAGTTGAGTCCCAGATGGGTGAAGACGCCGGCGTGGGCGTCAAGGATAGACGAAGTTTTTTACGTGAGGTGGGCCATCCTATGTGGAAGTCGGGGCAAGGACCTGTTCAACGGAAGCCACCAGGACGAAGAAAATGTGAGGGCATAGTTAGTGAATACTAAAACGACAGTTATTATTTTCTGTACATTTTGTGTTAGAATCAGTTTGTGTTTTATTGAGAGAATTATGTATTTTTCAAAGAATTCATATTTGCGGAGTAGAAATATTTACTCATTTTTGCTCGTCGTGTAGAACATAAGATTTATACAGAGGTTTATTGTTGTTATCTCACAGTGTAGAATCAAATGTTTGTAGTAAATCTTTCGATACAAAAATAGATGTTAGAGCATAGGCCTACTTATATTCTCCACTAACTAAATTGGAGCCATTCGAGTTGCCCTTTCAATAACAACTTTTAGATAAATACACCTAGGTGTAATCCATTACAATAGTCACGTCAGACACAGTATAAAGGTAATATTATTGGTGTAATGTCTGACATAAGTCACCCACACAGGTATCTCTGATATTACAACCTCCCACGCAATACGAAACGTGATTCTGCTCGGGGAATAAAACTTCACTTCTGCGATAACAGATGAATAAGCTTCATTCATATAGGTTAGAATAACACATCTAAATAATAAAAATGAATTGCTGTTCCTTTGTAAGCGCATCACTTGAGAACGGCCATTGGCGGATCCAGGGGGGGCTGTGGGGGCTTCCGCCCCCTTTGGGTTATTATATTTTTGTTTATAAGTATAAGTTATTCGTGTTATAGTGTTATTCGCATAAGTTTCAGACTGCTCTATTGAAATTGAGTTGTCTCAGACAACACAACTTATATCGAATATTTCACCCACTAAATATTATCAAATCTCAATAAAACAAAAATTATTGGAAAGAAATTGTTTTAAACTTCAATTCTTGTATTAAAAAATTTTTTCTAAAAAGTATATTTACATATGTAATCATCGTTGTAAAATTGTAGTTGCCTAAATCAATATTGATGCCGCGCTAGAAAGCATAAGGAAATGACTCGTCACTTTTTAAAAGCAAATAATCGTTAGACAAACTTGTTTTGAGAAGAAGATAAGGACACCACTGGATTTTTCAAGATTTTAACTTTCTACCACGATTTAATCATTCTCCACTCTTATAGTTTCTTAGATATGAATTTGTCTTAAACCCTTGCCATTGGAAATTTTTCAAAAAATGAGAAAGCACATTTTGCAATCGATGTGTATCTATTACAAATCTATAATCTATATGCAGTATTCGTATAATAGTTTTTATATCGATTTGAAGTGCAAGTTCTATATTTTCGTTTAATATAAGTAAAACCTGGTTTAGTGTACCAAACTATTCGTGTATTTCCGTGAAATATGTACATTTGCAACGTCCTAGGCGCGTTAGCCGTTACCTTTTCATGTCAGGCTGGAACTGTATACTATAAGTTTATGAGAATTTTGATTAGTTGTTGTAATTTAGTGAAATAAGTTTTTTTTAGATTAAATATATTTAAAATTTTCAAGTACAGTACAACCTTGTTAAATTGGACCAGCCGGAACCACGGCCGATCCGACATAACGAAAAACCGTGTTAGCCGGAGAAAGAGCATAAAACATCAAAAAATGAAAATACACTGGATACTTACAATATTTTCCTTTATTACGGAGAAAAACACTATAAAAATATTAACTGGTCACAATAAAACGAAAAACACTTCTGCAGACTGTCTACTTTTTGGGGAAAAAGCTTGTAAGTTTCTGTTGCGTCAACTTCCAGTAACGTTTACGTGCCGCATGGCAAACAAACTCGGCGGAAACACGATCACCGAGCAGTACGCTACGATTATGCGCTCGTATAAAGCAATAGCGCTACCAAAATGCATATTTTTATTTATTGCAAACTGGTCCGGGTTACCCGGAGATCCGACTTAAAGGGGACCGACAACGAGGTTGTACTGTATACAGTTCAAACTATGATTCTCTACAATTTGTTATAATAAAACTTTATTTTTGGGTAAAGCATATAATCCTTAATTCCTATTCAAAATGGGTGATCGTGAAATAGTTTAAAAGACGTTTTCTAGCCCTGTATTCAAAAAAATATTCTATACACCCCCCCCCCCGACCCCCAAGACAGCCCCCTCCTTGAAAACCGGCTGGACCAATTTGGCTATTTTTTGTTTTAAAATGTTCGTAATAGTTCGTAGTAGGTTTTTATGTAAAGAAAAATGTGAAAAGTTCACCGAAAAAGTTTCAACCTCCTTTGTACGGACACAAGACCATAGGGAACCAAAACAGCTGTTCGTATAAAAAGCTTAGCAACACGTCAGGTTTGTTTACATTCATTACCGTAGCAACATTACTTAGCAAATTTGAAGACTATTAGCTTTTTTAGGTTACATTGACAATCTAGAAACTAACACAAACAAAAATCAACGAAAAATGCTTACAAAATTATAATTCGATCCAAACATTGGTTGTTACATATTATACATAAAAAAACTGGTTTGGATAAAAAAAGTTATCATAATTTTAGGTTAGTCCTACAATGAACCAAAACACGTTTATTTGCAACCAATTGGGCCAATTTGAATCAGGTTTTTTACAATTCTTCACAACTATCAGTTTTTTTATATTAAGTAAAAGCAAAAAAAAAGGTTTACTGTATTATCTATAAAGGTTCACAAACTATAAACATAAAATTGAGTAGTATATTCTTAAGCGGCATAAAAACTACTTTGCAAATCGATTACTTACGTCAATGTAATGGAATGGAATAACCACCATTTAAATTAAATCAGGCAATAGCGAAGAATTGCTGGGTCCACTAGTACTTTTATAAAAGAAGCAGGCACACATACAAATTAATAGTAGCCTATTATTGAATTTATTATATTAAAAATGAGCTTAAAGAGTAATTATATTTGAATGAAAGATAACGAATGCAATTTAATCCTTGTGGTAAAATTTACCCATGATAACAAGTTATTTTTCTAAAACGTATGAAAGGAAATTGTACATTTTAAATACGTCTAGATCAATCACAATCGGTTGCATATAAAAACAAAACGCATACCTTTATGCCGAGAAATATTTGGGAATTTAATAACCAGTTATAGCTTTTGTTTCGTATTTGTTTAAGTAGTTACAAATTTAGTAACAAAAACAGTCTCAATCAACTTTAAAACGTTACTTAGTTGTGCTCTGTAATGGGGTGAAAGAACTGCGTTGTAGTGTAATCCCCTCACTTGAACCACATATACTTCTGGCGTTCGGTATATCTGAAAGACACACTTTATTTCGTGAAACCAACCACCATTAAGGAACTGAAGACATCGATTGTTCAAGAAGTAACAGCAATCAGTATCGATAGTTTGGTACATAAGACCACTGTATTTGGATAACCTAATACAACTCCGATCCAATGCATTATTTCAATCTACTGGAAATTCGACGATAGTGGCGCGATCAATGGGGGAAACGACGAAAGTGGTGTGTACCACCAATGCCTTGAATGATTTCTCCCTAGCGCTACTCCGCGGCGCGATCATGCAATATTTTCCCAACAACCATTTTTTCGCCACACTGCCGCCGTATGCATGCATGATCTATTTTATTATTCATGATCTATGATAAGACACGGTAAAGAGCAGCATGCAGTCTTAATTTGTTATAAGAATATGGCATGAATAGTGGCTCCACCTCAAAAACCCATGTGCGAAGCCCATGCAAACATATTTCTGTGTACTCCAATCTTTTCATGAAAATGACGATTGAACGGTGACTTATTCGAATTGTGGCATGCGATTTAATAATCACATGCATATTCGTATTTACATAATCAATAACTACATTTCAAACAAATTAAGTAAACATTATAATATGTAATACCATTGTTTGACTTACAATACAGCAAGCCTTTTGTTTGCTTTTACCTAATCTAAAAAAGCTGTTAGTTTTAAGAATAGGCTAGTTACGTGATTTTAAAATCTCCAAATTGATTGAAATACGCTAGTTTTAGATCACTGTAGGCCTAACCTAGAATTATGTTAAGTTTGTTTATCTAAATCTGCGGTTTTATTTATATTATGTAACAATTAATTGATATTTGAATTAAAATATAATTCAGTATGCACTATTGGTAGATTTATGTTTTTGTTTGCTCTAACCTATTTTTAAAGAATCTGGTAGTTGTGAAGAATAATTACATGACTGTAAATTTGCCAAGTTGGTCGCTATAGTAATGAATGTAAATGCTTTCAATAAATGTATTTTGTTATACGTGCAAAACCTTCTGCTCTCTGGCCCTTGTTGATCGGCTTCCATCAACCAAGTCTGTTTTTAACTGCTTTAGTATTGGGGCGTGCAGGCCGTGGTATTACATCAAGTGCCCCTCAATACTAAAGCAGGTAAAAACAGACTATAGTTTGACTTCCACGGCAAAGGAAATAGCCAGGAGCTTGATATTCGAGACCTATTCTGAGAATCTCTCGCGGGTAATCGGACCATAGTAAAATTAATAGAACGTTAAAAGCCCCCGACGAGTAAAGTCATGCAAAATTACAGATATTGTGGGTGATCATCAATGTTGCAACGTGCAACGTTTGGTATGGGTTTACCTTATAAATGCCTCGACAGTGAGTTTAGGCACTAATATTCAATACGTTATTGTAATATTTCCGTTTATAGAACTACAATCAGCATACGATAACAAACCCAGAATTTTATAACGTGTAGATTTTTTTCCAACCGGTCGTGTACAGATAAGTAACAATCACTCAATTATTCGTAGCATTAGACGTTGAAAGTAAATGTATTTTCTTTCTTCTAAATAATACCAAAATATTTGTCGAAATCACCGAAATAGGTGGACAAATTAGAGATAACCATTTCTTAAAGAAGTCATATTATTTAAAAATTTGAAAGTAATTCAAATATGAAGTAACGTAAAGATTTATAAGATACAATTTATTACTTCCTAAATAAGAGGCTAATGTGTTTCAATTTATAATTAAAAGAAAATATCATCGAAGTTTTAAATAATTAATAGTATGGAACATTTATATAACTATAGAACTATCATTGGCGTATCATCTACTTTGTAACTAACTAAAATTAAGTCTTTAAGAAAAGCTTTCAAGCAGCCTACCATATGAAGGGGTACTTTGAAACTAACTAAAATTAAGTCTTTAATAAAAGCTTTCAAGCAGCCTACC
>JAGFPH010009724.1:12747-28993 GCA_018207615.1 Philaenus spumarius | reverse complement strand
AGTATTTTCACTATTACTTTTTTCTGATTTTGTAATATATTTGAGTAAGTACAAAACTAGCGCAGTCGAGTAGTCACCAACGTATGAGAAATCCATATTTCCAGGCCATATACACAAAAGTGCGGGATTATAGTCATTAATATCTTGTTCTTCTTTGGTACGAGGCAAGTCATATATTCTACATTTGGACTTTAATTTTCATCTACCAACAATGGACTGTTGCACATTTCTTAATACTAGTGTATGAGTAACCGGTCTTGGAAAGCCAAATCGACATACTTTAATTTTCCTTTTACCAGTATCTTTTTCACGTAAGCAATAGCTATTATGCTTATGACGTTGGAAATTAGTAACGCGTTCATATAATGTAGGTGAAATATTATTATCGGGAACTCTACACGAAGCATATTTTAATATGAATTCAGCTATTTTAGATTCCGAAGCTTTTCCAATTAAAGGTCCATCTTCAATCCAAAATAAGCAATGAAAATGAACCATACCTCGTTTTTGATACTCCATTCTCCAAAAGTAATGTGTCACTTTTCCGATTGGATTATCCTTTGATAATATAAAATCAAGAACTGCTTTGAAATAATTATTCATGAAACGCTGGGTAGATATTGGATCAAAAGCTATAAGTTTAGATGTAGACATTTTTTTTGAATCAACATCATTATTAACTTCACGAAGATATTGATCTAAAGCTGACATTGTCCATTCACTTGGGCTAAATGTTATAAACCAATGGGGAGGACCATGATAAAAAATTGATGTTTGCAAATCATTGTAATATTTTTTCCAAAATTGATCTGTGTTGCATAATTTTGAGAAAATATTATTAGCATGTATATCAAAATCGTTACTGTTAATTTTTTCTAAGAGTCTCTTAACTGTAAACTTTTCTTTTGGATTGGTAATATTTAACGTTTGATAAATTCCTTGGTTCAGTTGTCTCATATTAGTGCTGTGCATTAAAAAGAATAAATACTGAATATTTCGACGATACTGAGGATTTTTAGACATCATTCTTGATTTTATGAAATCACAATCACGAATCTTAATTTTGCGTGTTTCATGCTCACCGTTGATGCCAAATGGATAGAGATCAGGAAAACACATGATGTCTAAATTTTTTTCAAAACTGTTCAACGGAGTATCATGTACTTTTACCATCTGATACAGTTCGGTTGCAGTCTTATCAATTTTTTTATTGTGAACAGGATATACAATATATTGTTCATAGAAACTATCTGACTGTGATATCAAAGTTAAAATAGCTTCATGTTCTTGGTCTACAACATTTTCAGTCATTTTAGATTCTAATTTACAATATTCAACCAAATTTTCGTTTGATTTCGGATTGTTAGTTTTATCTTGGTGTTGTGAATCTAAGTGATTATCTTTTTTATTATTATTGGATTCTGTTTCTTTGAATTCAATTCCCTTCATATCATTTAATAGTTCATCAGCAGAAGATGGGAGTATAATATTTTTATACACTGGATTATTTGCTTTAAACCAAACAAGTGCATTCCAAATCTTTTTAACATCTACTAAATTTTCCCAGACAAGTTTTGATTTGCTTGGGATTCCACGAACTAATATATAAAATTCATGATTTGCATTCACAGCAACCTCTTTCGTACAAATTTTCTCTGCGGTTTTCTCTAGCGGCAATGGTAAATAGAAAATAGTTCCTTTTGCAGCAGGAATTTTATCTCTTTTCGGCAAATGTTTGTTATTATTCACGGGGGCTAATCTTTGTACTATTTGAAATGCTTTGGCTCTTTGAACCAGAATTTTCTCCATGTCATTTAATTCAGTTATTACAAAAGGAGCTTCCTTCGTTTGCATATTATTCGGAATGCTCGTAGACGGAATATTATTTTTTTAAATTTTGTTTAGACAAAATTCACATATATACTCCCGATCTTGCTCGTTACTAATCATTCTTTCTATTTGATTCCATAATTCATTATTTTCCAATATTTCTTCGATTTTTTTCACTGATCTGATATTTCTTTCAAAACAAAGTCTTTCTCAAGAACAACATGGGAATAGAGGCAAATTTGATGATTTTTCAGTGAAGGCCTTAAAGGCATTAGAATAATTTTCTTTGATGTGACTTTCGCTCAAGCTCGTATCATTGTTTCCAACAGCTAATGTCTTTGCCTTAGATTCTGCATCGTTGGCCATTTGCTGTAAAACCTGCAAATCTGAATTTTCAATAGCTTCATCAATAATGATGGATTTTTCATAAAGATGGCAAATTTTATACAAATTAGATTTTATAAGACGTAAATCCGGGAAATGAAATGACAAGATTTCTAAGGGTAATGATTTACTTGAACAAAACTTAGGCTCTGTATAACAGAGCAAACTATGACCCATTAAAGAAGAGTTAAATTTTTGGGAACACCTAAATATATTTTCATATATACTCTTGAATTTATTCAAAGTACATCTGCTTATTTCAGTGAAAAATTCTTCTAATGTTTTAAAAAGATATTTATTCCTAGATTTACAAAGATAGCCACATGTCCAAGAATTAAAAGGATTATTCTTTTTTCTTTTTTTCTTTCCTTTTTCTTTCAAATACCTGGTATCTTCAATAACTGGGTGGAAAATATTCATTACTTTTCCTTCAGAATTAACCTCTAATGGCACGTTTGTATTCATAACATGCACTTTATAAGCTGCCTCCCAAAAAAATGGCTCAGTAGATGAAGTGTGCTGAAAATTTCCACATAATGCTCGAACAAGATTGAAATCATCATAATCTTCAACATCATTCTCAATATTTAATTTACTCCTCTGAAGATCGTGGAGGCATCCTTCATCAGAGTTTTACCTGTACGTGTTTAAACGGATGAAACAAATTTTTAACTTCTCCTTAAGTACTTTAAAATTATTTTGAATAACGTAAATAATTTTTTGTCGAATTCTATAAACCCAATTTAATATTTGTTCTGCTTCCAATCTTTTTTCTATCAAACAAGTCCCAGTAATTTTATTAACCAAATTTCTAATGTACATTTTCTTGGACTGTTTTAATCTTATATTATTGAAAATAGCATTGAAACGTTTAAATTTTTTTTAAATTTTATTTGCAACTTCGTTTTTTCTATTTTCCGCAGATCTATGTTTAAATTTATTTTTTTGATAATATTCATTCGACTTCGTTTTTCGTAATTCTTTATTTTTCTCGTAGTATACTTGAAAACTTTTTTTTTTTTTTGAAGTTATTTAGCTACGGATAACGTAATTCAAATTAATAAATTTGTGTTTCTTACCGTCATCGTTATCCAATTCTTTCTTTAAGAAACGTGCTACAGCTGTTTCGCGATTTATCGCATTTTCAAACACTGTACACGAAACACATTAAAATATAAAACACACACAGTTCACACACGATAATTCTACGCCCATTGGGACGTCGTCAAAAATAAAATAGCACACAAAAATACACAAAACGTCCGACATGTTGGCCAACCAAAAAAAAAAAAAAAAAAAAAAGATTCGATTGCAGACTTAAGTTGAAATGATTTATTACTTACGAGCTCTCCTTTTTATAGTGCACTTTAAGAATTTTAATATTACAAAATGAATTTACTTTAACACAAAATATTTTAATTATATGATTTTATTTTATGAACTCTTTAGCCTCATGACTCGTAGCACTATCTCATGATTTGTCGATCTAACTCACTCCTAAAAACACTGTTCTTTATCATTGCAAAGCACTCTGTCCGCCCGCCATACTTATTTCTTTGTGGTGACCACGCTATGTTTTACAGATTTTACTTAAAGTGTTTATCTTACTTTCGAACGTCCGAATTTCTTCATGATGCGTTATAAAGCAACTACATTGCTTGCACTTCACTTTAGAAATGTTTTTACATCATTTCTAATGAATATACCGCACTTTCCAATATTTCAGGAACGATATACTTAACACATGACAATCTGAACTGTTCAACAGAACGTCTACCTAGCGATTGATGGTTGTACATGGCTTGCGGAAACCATCTAGTATAGCAATGACGTAATCTCACGTGGTTTCTCTCCACCAATCATAATTGTTATTGCGTGTTGACTGAACACCACCTCCCAAAGTTGCTTCCGTTTCTAGGTTGAAAACTCATTTCCCTTTTGATGTACATCCGTTGTCAAGGCTATGTTATGACAGCGACTCTGTTTTATCTCAACAAAATCTATTTAAATTCTATGTAACTTTTATTTATGTTCTATTGTACTGCAAATTACTTTTTTATGGTTAAAAAATATTGAAATTTACTTTGTCTGCAATCCCTCTTTGAATTTCTATGTTCATTAATATTATGAAATAACTAAATCTTTTAAATTAGGCTAAATTTCCAAACTTTACCTTACGACCCCTTTTACTTTATACTCTTAATGTTTAAAAACCCTGAAACTCACATATATTACAAAGATCCCCTCTGATTATGATTCAAATTGCAAAATTTTAATCATAATCAACCAAAAAAAAAAGAAATATATGTGAGTTGAAGCACCATAGAAATTCATAGTCACCTCACAAAAATACCTCGTCTGCAATTGAATTTACAAAAAAAATTTTAATTATTCATCCCAAACAACCATACATACGTACCATAACAACATTTCAAAACTATTTGCCATTACAAATTGAAATACATTATTTATAAATATATATACAATACAAATTTTACAAAGTCCAAATTCACCTGAAAGAAAAATTATATACAATATGCAACATTTTCAATCAATTTACAATCATCGTAAGTCAAGACAATCCAAGTTCATAATCATATTCATCATCAGCATACATTTTCCATCTTACTTTTCACCTTTGAAAAAAAAATCATCAACATTCACATAAATTATCAGTTTGCTTTACATTCATAAGTTTTTTATGAAATACAACAATTGTATCCGCTCTGAGATAACAATTAAAACCATCAAGTACATTACTTCTTCCACATTAAAAATTCAAATTCAACTGAATCAACTCATTTATTTGCTTTACATTCATAACTTTTTTTTATGAAATACAACAATTGTATCCGCACTGAGATAACAATTAAAATCATTTACTTTACTTTTACGAACTCATTGACCACTTTCAACTTTACTTTACTTTGCATAACCTTTACTTGATTTTGCAAAAATTTACTTTACTTTACTACCTTCCACTCTTGATCAATTATTATACAAATTTACAACTGTATTAAAAAATCATCATTATAAAATATATCTTAAATCTAACATATCACTCATATCACTCACTCAACCATGTATGACTTGCCAACTTTTTTAATGTAACCCCCTCAAAAATTCGGTTACCCTATTTTAATAATATTAAATCATTCAAATGAAATATTAATTACAAAATTTTCTTCTCTTTCTTGAATGTATAAGATGATGAAGGATGTTAGATTGTATGAGATCGTAAGATCAACAGTACAATACGGATAAGAAAGACATGTTTTTTAGGGATTGTACAACCCTTCTCCTGTCAATGGATCAGGAGAGGGAAAGAGAAAGATAAGGAGTATGGAATTTAAGAACGCCTTAAATTTCAAGGATCTCATTAACAACAGCCAGGTGAAATTTCTAAGTTCATCTGGATGAACTTGATGAAGCAAATGAGGAAATGAATTTTTTCTTATTTAAGGACGGAAAAAACGGAGAAAGAGAAGATATAACGAAGATTAAACGAGATTGACCAATATCGGTAGACGTGTACAACAAAGAAGAGACACCTTGTACCTCTAAAAACACCTACTCCATTGATCAACCTCTCAATAAGAAGGTTTTCACGGTTTACCCACAACCTATGAAATTTAAACAAGATTGACCAATAACAGTCGACCTGTACTATCGATCAACCTTTCAATGAGAAGGTTTTCACGGTTTACCCACAACCTATGAAAACAAACTATAAACTAAGAACAACTTTTTTGTATATACACTACTAAACCTAACAATCATATGGATTGTGCACATGATGCGACACTTCATCTGGTCAACATCGAAATTCAGAAGGTTTTTTAAGGACCCAACAACCTAAAATCACTAGCGTACATAAACTCTACCACATTATACCTTTTCAAAATTTATTTATTTATTTAGTTGAGTTTCATTCACTCATTTATCTTGTGACTACCCTTCTGGCATCCTTCTATTTTGTTCTCTTCTAGTAACTGGCAGGACACTTATGCTATTTACGGGAATGACTCGTCTTCGGAAGTGTGCCAGTTGATATCTATGCCTACTCAGTTCAACATAGACCCAACACACCCCCTCCAACTCATCAACCCCCTCAAGCATTGCCTATCATCCTTTGGTGTTTTGCCTTTCTATTGTTTAAATGAAACCCTTTCATCTCAACTTTATTTTTATTATTAAATTAAATCGTTACATACTTCTATTTATTTTAACTTCAACTTGAAACTAACCTGCAAATTATAAAAAAACATCAATTATGTATTTTCAAAATATTTAGTCTATTTACCTGAACTAATCTTCTTTAAATTATTAAACTTGCTTCATTCCTTTTAAATTTCTTAGTATCTGTATTATAAGGCAATCTTAACTTATTTAGGCCTAGCCTATATCTCAAAATTTTCATTAACTCATCTTGAAATTAATCAACTAATAACTATTTAAATTAAAAACTTTCCTTAATCAATTTTCTTCCTTAAATAACATTTTCCTAACCTCTTATAACTGTATTTGTCTTTAAACACCAACTTTAGATAGAGTCTTTGTCGATTGTATTTGTCTTCATCTTAACTAACATTTCTTCAAATATCCATTTAATTTCAGCAATCTTTTGTCTAACTTTAAATTAATCCTAACTTCTCAACTAACACATGACGATTCACCTCTTAAAAAACTCATAAAACATTTTCATAGGAGATTTTCCTATGCGACGACTATTCTTCAAAAAACACGTAGATAATACCTCAACTTTCTTATTTCAACGACGACGAAATTGCACTTTGGCAGACTAAAAACCTTCAACTCCTTAAAAAACAACAATTCTTCCACTTAATAAACATAAACTTCCTCCAACTGACGAACATAATAATAACTTCATAAACATAACCTCCAATTAATCTTTCTTTAGACCTATATTGCTTCCATTTAACTTCCTTTGATTACAAGACGTGACATAAGACTCTTTTTCAGTTCAACTGTCTCTTAAGACTCATAATTATCCTCTTTCGGACGAAAACCTTTTATTATATTGTATAAAAATCTTAACCTTCTTTCAACTTGCTATTTAAACTTAAAAACTCATTAACCTTCCTTAAAAAATTATATCCATTTCTTTAACCAAATTTTATTAATTTAAAATTGCCTTAATTACGATTTATTATTATTCAAAAACAAATTATTTATTTAAATTCAAATTAGTACTCTATAAAATCAATTTTCCTTATTATTTCATTATTTATTACCAAAATATCAAACAATTTATCCTTAACTATTTGTCTAAACTTTACATTACACCACCTCCGTGCGTAGTCTATTTATTACGCAATCCCTTCAAGTTAACCCTTCGGTATTTTTACATGACACTTTCTTGTTTATATTCTTTCTTTCTCCTCCTACTCGGCAACTGCAATACATGTAGGGCTAACCTACGTCTACTTCCCTTAGGAACTTTTTTGTCTACGGTTAGTTGACTATAGCCTAACCTATACTCCCACTTTGATCTTTTTTGATCATTATTTTCCTTCGTATTTTCAAAGAGTTTTACTACATAATTCTCCATAATATCTTCACTGTTGTATAAGTCAAGCAATGCTTTTAAGTTTACTTTAAAATTGATTCTAGGCCTATTCATATTTCTAAATTTATCATACCTAACTTTTACATTTTCACATCCTACTTTCTCAATATTACTTCCATCTAACATAACCTCCAATCCCTTATCATTAGATCCAACATTACCTACATCATTAGCGCAATCTGTAACACTTTGGTCACCCTCAAATTCAAAAATATTCTCAACTACTCTATTATTATTTATTTCTTCCTTAACCTCTACTAACACATTATTATTATTAGGCCTTTCATCTAATTCTATTTCCTTTGAATTATTAATATCTAAAACCTCTAATGGCTCATCAAATTTCGCTATTTCTTCCTTTATTTCCTGTCTAAATTTATTTATATTTTCTTGAACTTTTTTATCAAATTTTTCAAAATCTTGCTTGACCTCTACTCTAAAATTATCAAAGTCCTTTTTAGAACTATCAATTTTTTCACTTAAATTTACTATGTCTTGTTTAGAACTATCAATTTTATCATTTACCTCTAACCTAAAATCATCAGACTTCTCACTTAACTTTTCAAAATGATCATTAGATTTTTGCTCTGCTTTTTCAAATTTATTATCTAAATCTTGTTTGGAGTTGTCAAATTTATCTTCAAATTTCTTTTCAAATTGTTACAGAAAGTAATAGTAATAATGAACATGTAGATGGGGGTGATGATTCAAAAAGTGTAATGATGGAGTTGTTTGCATTTATGAAATAGAATAAACAAGATAATTAGTTGAATAGACTGAACTTTACTAGTCTACTTGTTACATTGGTCAGTAGTGTGTGTGCGAATATTGCACTTCATGCAGAACGTAGCAGAAATGCAGTCTATAACGTTAGGCGTTATAAAAATATAAAATGTAAAATGAATTTAATGAATTTAATATAACTTGTTAGAAATAATTAATAAAATATTGTTTTTAGGTTAAGCCTATACTAGTTTTCTTTACCTGTTGTCTTTTTACAACTTACAACTCAGGATCGTGGAGTTCCTGAACAAGTACTCGCTGGAATATAGGATAGTGAAATTAAACTCTAATGGTTCACATAACAACTGATTTTTTATTGGCCGCTCTAGCCCTGCATGTTGTTTTCTTTTTTATATAAAGTTACAAAAAGAATTTTTTTACAATCTTATAAATCACTTTGATTAAAAATGTAGCCAAACAAATAACATAAATCAATTTATATTTAAAAAAATTATGTGGTACAAATAGATATATGTAATACTTACGTAAAAGGCAGACACATAAACTAATTAATTTAAAGAAGCAAAAGAAAACCCCACTCGCTGCGCAACACTTTCGTAGCTAGTTCATGTTCAAATTACTTTCACATTATTTATTTAGAAAAGTTCGCCGATCGTAGTGTACACCATTGTCAATGATAACTATTAGTTCTCGTAAAATTGAAATCAGTTCACAAAAAACAACACCCTTTACGACTTGATGAACAATAAATGTTACATATTTAAACTTTTTAATAATGCGCAGCGCGCAACACTTCAAGCATCTTCACCGCTTGGACTCTAGTTGACAAGTGACGTTAGCGTCTTTCTCCACCGCTCAGAAACATCAGACCACCCACAGATGTTCAAAGTTGCGTCAGATCTTTGGGTTGCTAGCTATGTTTTTCTTTCTGGATCTTGCAGTTGAATCGCACGTATACCATTTTTCTAAGAAATAGCTTGCAGGTGTTCGCTTCTTATCTCGTCTAGACTGGTGTGGACGTTGCTTTTCTAAATGCGTCTCGAAACTCGTAGCCTATACTTTCCGCGTCTTAAAGTCATTGCATAAACTGTTCATTCTTCAAACTCACATATAGATTGAATATAATAATTACTTTTAATACTTGTCTGCCTTTTACATTTATTCAAATTAATAATGAAATTTACTTTTAAAATTTTGTCTGCCTTTATGAAATATTGAACCGACTCATGTCCTATGCATTTTCCTTACCCTTTACTTTTAATTGTGAAGCTTTAGTTTAACTCTTTTTTTTATTTCTCTATTTAACCTTAATTTAACAATCTTACAAGTCGTCCGTCTCATGGTCGGGTTGTCCGCAAACTTAACATTTCATAGGAGCCGCAGGTCCGCCAGCTGGTGCTACAGATGTCAGTCCGTCCTGAGATAATAATGTCGTCAGTCTAGCTGGGAATGACGCATTAGTCACAGGAAAACGGCCGGAAATTGTCGACTTTAGGTCTGTCCATGAAGTTGGGTCTAGTGCCGGTGTTTGCCGAATATCCGAGCAACAAGCAGGACCCCCGACAGAGGGGACAATAAAAGGGAGGTCAGGTTTCTTCTCCAAACCCGTCGTCTAAATATTTCCTGAGAGTGCCGAATCCCCTGTCACAGTTAATTTGTGTATTTTTGTCATACTCAGTTTAAATTTTGTTGTAAATTTGTTTTAATTAACTCTGTTGTATTCAAATAATATTTCCTTGTTTTGGTAATTTTTTTATTGGAGTTATTTGAATTTTGATTGTTGTTTGTAATTATTTTTTAGCATTACATGTTTTATAATTATAACTGGTTCTGTTTCTTATTATTTATATACATTATTTAACTTAAGGTTTTAAATATTTAGACTTTCATGGTCTGAATTTTGCTTCTAAAAACAACATTAAATCAAAACCGCCTGGACACTGATTAGATTATTCAATTAACCCTGCAGACGATATTACTTGTGAATCTTGTTAACTTTTTAGCTTCAAGTAATGTCGCCTACAACGTAACACTAAACTAAATAATACCTTGACAGAACGATCAACTAGTAACTTTCTCGACACACAGTAAAAGCCCAGATACCCAAGGTTTCGGCGATGATAACCACCCAGGTTTTTCGCCTATATTAAAAAAAACAAATAAAACCCAAGGTAATATTTTAGTGTATGATATTGTTCAAAACAAGGATATATACAAAGGGACACCTCACACTTTGAGCACTCATAGCATGTTTCCTTCTGCTTTGGTAATGATCGCTTAGTATGTTTACACACTAAGCATTGTCAAGAAAGCTTCTTCTTCCGTGACTCATTGGAGGGGAGTGGTCTCATGAAGTGGCGACCTTGAAGACGTAGCGGATCACTTTCAATAGGTCGGGACACACTACCGCTGTTCCTTGATGTGGCAATCCGTTCTAATAATTGTCTTATTACACTCAGTCTAAAGTCCATAATATGCAAATTCGCTTTAGGATTAGTTTTCAAAACATGTTGTTTATTAAAAAAAAAAAATGCATTTAGCACACTGAGTTCCAAGAAGTGAAAAAACAGTTTTATGTACCATTTGATAGTTTTTCTGGTGCAATCATTGAAGGATGTCATCATATCCGTGCGATCAACCGCTCTCATGTTTGCAGTATAATTTGTAATACAGCTTGATTTTGATGAGTCGTCATTTCAGGAGTATGTACTGTAGAGATCATTGTTACTGGCCTGCGGTCACACCATCGCACAACAACCATTTTTTTACTGTGACGAACAACATATTCGTCCTTTTTCATTTTTTTGGGAAGACATGGGTCGTTTTTTCTTTTAGAATTTAGAGTGCCACAAGCACCTGTATCCTTATCAAATAGCCAATCATAAAGTTCAGGGCTCGAGTACCAGTTATCCATAAAAATAACATGGTTTTTACCCAAGTAAGGCTGCATTAGTGTTTTTACAACTTTTGAAGATACCCCTGAATCATTGCAGAATGTTAAAATAAAGAAGTAAAATGTCAAAATCAAATAAGTAAGTGAAAATACAAAAGAAAATGCATTAAATATAAAGTTTTTACCCTAGATAATGATTTTTTTAAAGAGTTTTTAAGCAATTATAGAGTACGTGCTCACTCATTCGGGATCAAAATGATCACTCGCCAAATGGTTAATGTCTATAGCCCATACGACTTATAAGGACGAGATGTGGATTAACACGAAACATGCAATATCAAACGGGTTCAAACCAATAGCAGCACAAATCGTGGGATATAAAAATTATTAGAAAATATGAAGTGGCCAATGCGCTTCTAGACCGAATAGAGGATGGCCACTGTTGGACAGTAAGCCTGCTTATAATTTCCTTCAGTTTACCCCTTTCTATTATGTCCACTCATCTTCCCAATAACGATGAAGAACTTGCTTTGATATTATATGTACAATTGGTAAAATGTTTTATGTAACCTAATCATAGGAAGTGTGATTTTCGGATTAACATTTTACAAGTCTCAAAAACATTGATTTTTTCTTATAATTTAAAAACATAGCAGTAAATATTTTTTAAATGCTTAGTATCCATAAATTTCTCCTGAAATCATGGAAATGGATTTGATTTTTATTAGTTTAAAAAAATGATCTAGGCTGAAACTGGGTATATTGCCGGCATCTCATTTCTCTTTTAACCTTGAGAAACAAATGTATGCCTAATACGTTTGTTGCTAAAAAGTAAAGATTTAGTGTGTTATAGTTCAATTATTGAAGCTCGTGTATCAATGATGATAGTGACGATGTTTTCAAAACGTGTTTGAGTAAACAAACGTTGTATTTGTTAGAATTTGTGTATTAATGTTTATTCTATAAAACGGCATACAATTATACAAAGTATATTTCATAACTATTGTAACCGTACAGTATTGGTTATACTGTACATTAATTTTGTACTGATTCTAAATAGGAAATGTTAGAAATAGATAGACGGAATGTGATGATGGAAGGAATTGTGACAGGAGCAGCACTCTTAGGAAATATTTAGACTATGGGTTCGGAGAAGAAGGCGGACCTCCCTTTTATAGTTCCCTCTGCCAGGTGCCCTGCATGTAGCTCAGATATTCGACAGACACCCGGCACTAGACCTAACTTCATGGACAGACCTAAAGTCGACAATTTCCGGCCGTTTTCCTGTGACTCCTGCGTCATTCCGAGCTAGACTGACGGCATTATTATCTCAGGACGGACTGACATCTGTAGCACCAGCTGGCGGACCTGCGGCTCCTATGAAATGTTACGTTTGTGGTCAAGCCGACCACGAGACGGACGACTGCTAGCTACGTCCTGTGTGAAGTGCAATATTCGCAATCACACTACTGAACAATATATTAAAGTTCAGTCTATTCAACTATTTATCTTGTTTATTTTATTTACAACCATCTCTTAGTGAGATAATGCACAGAATTTAGTGTGTTGCGTTACAGATTTTGCATCGACTATTTTTACAATTTTGTATTGTTTAGCAGGTGTGTGTCCTTTGATTGGGCTCAAGTGCCCACAGTAAGTATGTGTTATGCTGGTATTCACTCGGTTATGCGTTTAGCAACACTGGCATCAGCCATTCGTTATTTTGTATCCTGCAGTAGGCCTACTTTCGGACTTTACTGAGTGAAGCTCATAAGTCATGTTTTAAAACAACTCGTATTGTTTTGTTGGATTCATAATTTGTTAAGTATTTAGACATATACACAAAGTACTATTTATTTACAAACATGATTTCACGTAGCTATTTTAACAATTTTCGAAAATTGTAACTTTGTAGTTTTGATTTTCCTTACCAAAGTCAAAGAAACACCCCCAGGTAGGTAGATTTGGTTATAAAAATAAAAGAGTTGTGGCAACCCCGAAGTACTGTTAGTTTTATGACTCGTCTACGTGACTTGTTGTTTTCAGTTCATCAGTGTAGCCGCGTCAAAGACTGCTGGGGTGCGTTTAAAACACCGCCATTACTGCAATAGGAAAAATGATTTGTCTACCAGTTTTCCTCTGTAACTAAGTTGCCAATATTCATTATAAAAAAGGGTTCTTTTTTAATGCAATTTGTAGCGTGATTTAGAAGAAAGAATACGAAGTGTTAAAGTTTACCAAATAATTACAAACTACATAAAATTTTACTATAGAAGATAAAAAAATACTGGTAGGTGGGCTTAGCTTTCAAACAAATTTCACCTGGATTTTTTACGTTTTTAAATTGGGAGTTTATTCCCACTAGTGTTTAGAATAAGGATGCGCCCACTTAAGGGTAACGGGTTTAGAAGGAGTTCAAAGGGTAATGTGTTGAAGATTAAATAATGTAATATAATAAAGACGAATAGACGAAGCCATTTGACGAAAGCCGAACCCAAAATCATTGAAATTCATCCCTTTTTAACCCACATAAATTGTAATAGGCCTAATCAGAAGTTAACAAATGTTTTATAACAAGGCCAATTTTCATTGAGGCACGAAGACCACTACAGTAGCCTACAGCTTTGTGAGTTCAAGCAGTGTGACTCATTTAACGCTTGTCTTTGCATACCGGTTCAAGGCTTTCTGACATATGAACTCGCCCCTCTGATATTCTTCAAATAGAAACTAACAAAACAACAAAATATTTTTTATTTTGTAAACAATTTTTTTACCGTGCAGAAATAAGATGCACGTGGGCCATGAGTACGTTATTTTGTTCCTGCACTAGCCCACTGTGAACCAATATGATACACACTTTTAGATTTCAACATGTGCATTATAATGACTCAAGAAGCTGAAAATGTTAAAAATATTGTTCTTATGCCTATTCTATTATTTCTATCGCCTCTAAATCAACAGTTTCAGTAAGTTGATGTTATCGATAAGTTATGTTAGATACATTTTGGTTAGTAAGGTTAGGTTAGGTTCCAGTAGTTTTACATAAAAATTTGTTAGAATGTGCAAATGGTTATCTATGGCTAAATAAACACTTAAAAAGTATTATGAACATGCTTTATTTTACATTTCTCTGGATATTTCATTTTAATCCTTCTTAACTTTTTAACACATCGATGTTTCGTGAAAAAACAGTCCATACACATGTACTTTTACTCCGGACAACCAATACACTTCGTTCTAACCTGAGGGGTTTTTTTTTCGCAGCGTCTAATCAGCCCCTAGAAATTTGTAGTAAAGTGGTTAAATTTAATAAGATATATTTTTTAAGGATAATATTTCTTATGAAGAACTGTGGCCTACTCACACTTCCGACGCTGAGCTAGCAGGTGTCCAAACAATTACTACGACAGTAATTCGTATAGATTTTAGAAACAGTAAGTCCCCGCACGGGGGGTGCAGACTAGCTGCACCTACCAAGAAGGGTTTGGCATCCCTCGCGGTACCCGAGTCTAACAACGCCCAACACATTCAACACTTACAAAACATCCATCCAATCACATAAACACACACATTAAACAATACAATATTCCAATTCTCACCTTCCTTTAGGAATTTTGACTGTGCAGAGCCATTGCGCGTTGGGAGTGCTGAACCTGCCAGAGTCTTGACAACCTCTGGTTTGGTAAGGCTGATGTGAGCTTGCTCTGCCGAGACGTATGCGTGGTTTCTGTTCTTGGGCCAGCCACTTCGGTTCTTGGTCAGGAAGTGTTTGCGGTGTTGAAGAAAGTCGGATTCTTCCTCATAGTAGTTTCGGGTTCCAGACTGATGTCCATCCAGACTGGCAAAAGTGTGCTCGGGATCCTCACGGAACTGGGGGTTCGGAAGTGATCGCAATGTGATCTGATGGGCAAGCCCTTACCGAGTTCGCCCGATTCCGCCTAACACGATGCGCTGGACAAACACACCCATGGTTAAACAAACCGTCAAAAAAGATTTAGGAACAAAGAGATCTCATTCAGATTCGTCTGATGAGTCTATAAATAAAGAACTGTTTAAAAAGACAAAGGAGAGGGCTGCTCAACCATCTGAGTTGCCAGCTCCCAAATTTTTAGTTTTTTCAAATGCGGAAAAGGATACAGACCTATCAAAGGTATCGCCCTTTGTAATCAATAAAGCAATTACTGGAACAGCGGGCCCTGTACTTTCCATTAGGAAACTACAGAATGGCACCATTTTAGTGGAAACTAACAGCGAAAAACAAAGTTTGTCGCTGTTAAAGATGACTTCCTTCTATGACAAAGTCAAGGTATCTGTGAAACCTCATAGATCCTTGAATATTCAAAAGGTGTCAAAAAAAGAAACATGTGGTCAACGAGGTAAAAAAGGTCATAATAGTGAGGGCTGCAATGATGACGCCAAGCGTCCCAACTGTGGCGGCGATCATACTGCACGGTCCTTTAACACCTATAACGAAACATGATTTTTATAACTCTAAGTGAAACATACGGTCATTTAGACCGTTTCAATTTCTTTGACAAAGAGGTGTTGCAGAGGCGGACGTCTTTTATTAATTTCATGAGACATATTTTATCAGAAAATCAAGAATG
Source organism: Philaenus spumarius (assembly GCA_018207615.1). Lineage (NCBI taxonomy): Eukaryota > Metazoa > Arthropoda > Insecta > Hemiptera > Aphrophoridae > Philaenus > Philaenus spumarius. The sequence goes on along the minus strand of JAGFPH010009724.1, from coordinate 12,945 downwards.
AGGTTTCTGATATCGCACATAATTTGTCAATCCCGAAAAGTTTCCATATAAATTCATAGCGTTGTTAATATCTTTCAAATTAAATTATCACCTTTCTTTTTTTTTTACTCTATAACAAAAATATGGGTTTATTACTTATAAAAAAATACTAAAATCATCCAACAATAGAAATATATTTCGTTGCTTAGAAGCGATTCT
>JAGFPH010009724.1:0-11015 GCA_018207615.1 Philaenus spumarius | reverse complement strand
TATTAACATTAATTTATTTTAATTTACCTTTTATTCATTAATTTACTATCAAATTTATATTTATTCTTTGTACCAATCTTACAAAACGATTAAGTAGGGAATCGGAAGCAATACTGGGCCACATAGATTGGTACTGTTCAAAACTTACCTTTAAATTTAAATATCACCAAAAGTAGGAATGCTTCAGCTTATCTCTCACAATACACAGGATACCTAGAGGTTAACTCAATAAACCATAGAAATAGATATAATTTTTGGCTTTATTAACCAAAATAAAAAAGTTTATATGCCCTTAATACAAAAAAAATGAAATTATTGATATGCCCTTAATACAAGAAAAGTTTGAGATTTAAAAGAAAACATATATATTTTATTAAGTTGAATTTAAAAGCCCTTCCCAAAAATAAAAATCAAAAACCCTCCCTTTTAATAATAATTACAGAATTTATACAGAAAAAGATTAACAAGTTACAAAGTTTTAACATGAAATACCATGGATTTGTTTTAAGAATAAATATATATGTCGTTGGCCAACTCTAAAAGGTAATTATAAATAATTGAATAAATAGACAAAATTAATTATGAGACGTCTCTCTATATATAAAAAAAGTATATAAATTTCTAATGTACAGCCCTTAGGGCTAAGGTCCGAAATGTGCTAGCTTGCTCCTCCCAATTATTAAATACTAACATATCCTATATAGTACACATATACAAAATTACTTTTCAAAATACAGCCTGTTTAACATTTAACACAAAAAAAAAACAACTGCAGATCGTTCATATTTTAAATTAAATCCTGTCTTTAACTAAAGCACTGTAGATATATTTTATTATTTTTAAAAGTCCTGTTGGAAAGTAGGCCTTTTCAAGGCGTAGCTGTGGTGTAGGTTATGGCATTGTATAGTTAAATATTCCCTGGAGTTGAACCAGTGTAACCGTATGTGAATAATTAACCAGGGCTTCCACTAGTTTTTTCTTAGTTACAGTTCCTAATGATACGCCAAGGTTTTTGCCCTTAGCAATATGTTTTAAATAATTAACAGACTTAAAAGATTGTTGGGTTCTAGTAACCAGCTGGTCGGGGGTAATGGTGCAAATAAGGGGTGACGCGTAAGGAAACCTGACTTCGTGACCCTGAAAGTCAATTGAAGCTTGGGTTTTACGCAAAAAATTGCAACCAAGAATCAGTTTATATGGTAAATTTGGGGTTACTAATAAAGGGATATTCATAGGCCAATCAGCCAATATCATAGGTGGCTGCCGACACCCTAATTGGTCCCTGGGGGACCGTGGCTAGGTTGGGGGTATTTTGGTTGAGACTTCTTTGTGAGGTTTCACTTAGTAACCCGTTGGCTGACATACGGCAAGCTTGACCCCTCGGATTTGGTCTAGACGGCGCTGGTCGGTTATAATTATATTGTTTGCTATTGATTGTATGGTGATTGGTTGAGACTTTATTTGGTTTACTCTTTGTTCGATAAACTGATGGTGGTGAACATTTTAGGGACATTAGAGGTGGAGGTGTGCTCGTTTGTTGTTGAAGTCTTGCTGCCGCAGTTGTAATTTTATTTTTATTGAGAAGGTTTGTTGTATGAGCCTTATTTGATGCTTTTTTAGGGTTTACTATTAAATTTGTAACTTGTTGTGAGTAAATGTGTTCCAATAAAGGGATCTTGTTTATGAGGTCATTTGTGGACCCTAATGTCCCAATTGCTCTTAATATAGAACTGTATTTTGTTTGCATGCCCGAAAGGATGATAGATAGACGTTGCTTTGGAGTAAATGTTGGAAAAAACAAATTGGAATAACTGTCTATTTCGTCTGTATAATCCCAAAGCGGTTCGTTCTCAGCCTGTGGCCGGTATACCAAAGAGTGGATGGCAGTATGTTGTTGCAGTGGTGAATAGATAGTGTTAATGTAAAATGCAGAAAATTGTTTAATTGTTAATTGTTTGTGGAGTGCTTGGTATATTAATTCTGTAGCTAAACTTTTAGAATTGGGTATTAATTGTAGTAAAATAAGTTTATCGCAATGTTGGTGAAGTGTTGCAATGCGGTTGAGCTTTATTAGTATAACTAAATTCTGTTTTGATGGTTGGTCGTTGAAAAGTCCTATTTCTTCGATCATTTTAGCAGCTGTGAGTGGTAATGCTGTCAATTGTTGGGGTTCGTGTAAAAGGGTAAATTCTTTGGGCCTATTATTTTCCGGTAATGTTTGTACACTTGTTATTGGTGGTTGGTACAAGTTGTCTAGGTGCGAATCTAACTGCTCACGAATACGCCTTCTATTTACGTCTAAAGAAATATCAGGTGTGAGACCCCAAAAGGTTAACAACCGGTTGGCTTGGAACACATTCAACTTGGCGATCCACTTCCTGTGCGGTGGTATTATATTTATAGGAAAGGGAAACGGTTTTGGTACTTCGAGTTCCCAATCAATGTCAGTAATCATAGTCGGTTCAGTTTGTGTATGAGTCTGGTGTTTCATTATTGATATTTGATTTATTGTTAAATTCGGTAACTATTATTTATTTGTTATAGGCTATATGGTTGTCTAGGTGTGGCTGTAGTTTTGAGAAATAATCAATCCGGAGCAAAATTATTATAAACTATGTTGTCGGTTTACTATTGTTGATTTAGGATGAAAACTATTTATTGAAATAAATTTGTTTTGAACTATTGTTGTATATAAAGTATTTACTAAAATTATTTAAAAGTTTGGCGTTATTTAAAATATATAAAGATTTATTAAATATTGTAGGCTGTAATATTTATTTGACGAATTAGCTGGAATTCTGAGGGACGTAAATACCTAAAAACTTTTTATAACTGTGAACAGCTGGGAAAAAAATTTTCTGAAAACAACAAAATACAAAAATAGACAATTATTTATCTGTAAACACCCGCTCAATTTGAAAATGGAAAAGCCTGGTAGACTAGTAGGAATTGAATCAAATATGAAGGCAATAATTAGCTGAAATAAAGAATATATAGCAGTATAATACCTGTAAACAATAGATTATAAACACACAAAACAATTTACCTGCGTTTGGTTACTTATATTGTAGCTCCAGATGTCTGGGACATTTCAATACCTAGGCTAAATAATATGCAGTAAACAACCTGTCAATGGGTAATAAGCTCAATAATAACTGTTGTAGCTTATTTATTGGTTAAATTGAACAATATTTAATGTGCATTTACTTTTGGTCAATTGTTAAGGTGTAACCAAATTACTATATTATGTGGAATTATTATTGTTTTACAATTATTGAATATTATTTGAAACTATTTTTGTAGTATTATTAATGTCGTGGCTATAAAATTATAATAAAGTGATCATGTAACGTGCTGCCTCTTTGCAAGCCGTTTACAAACAATTTATTAATAGAAAACAAAAAAAATGAAAAATAAAAATTTAATTTTGACAAAAATATTTCTAAGTTATTTTTAAAATAAAAAAAATACCTTTACTGTGTAACAATTATTTATTATTTCCTATCTTCAATCCATTTACTTATTTAATTAATCAAATTATCATTTCAAAATATTACAACACCTTAACCCCAATGAAAACAAACAAACATAACCCCAAAGTTGAAGTTAGGTTATGTTTTGATCACATCTGTTACTCAACAGCTGATCATTGAAATATCTGTTACACATATAACTATCTTCATCTATGACAACAGTTCTCTGGTTAAAATTGGACTCGTCCAGAACCATGGCCGCCATGTTTGTCACATGACAACTTTGCCTCCAAACTGTCCCGTTCACCAAAGACTGTCGCCATTTTGTTCTACTTACAAAGAAAAACTAAAAACTGAATTTATGATTTAAACAAGGTCCGTTACCACAAAGTACTTCTGGAAAGGATAAAAACTCAAATTAAAAACTCATAGTGGTTGACATTATTATTTTACTGAATCATTCTAAATTGTAAAAACACATACATTAATTATTATTTCAAGTTGGCAACTCATCGTTTTAATTATTCCAATCACACACTCAAACACACAAATTTATTATTAATAATTTCACCTTAGATATACAAAAACTTATATTGATAAATTATTCAAATGCAGACTTAGTTAAATTAGTTTACTACTTACGATCTTTTTGTTTTATAGTGCACTTTAAAAAAGTAGATATGAATTTACAAAGAGAAAAAACTTACAACACATGTGAATTTAATTTGAATAGAAAACCCCATTATTCTTTAGTTCGTCGCACTTTAGCCACGTAGATTTTGATTCACTTAGACTTTCATTGCACTTGTTATAAGATCTTTATGTAAAGATTTGGAAGCCACGCCGCGCGTGCACGCAAACTTTCAAAGTTAATAATTTTGAGACAATTTACGAACAATATTCACATTCTCGTTACTGTACACTATACGGCACTGTCTTTACTCCTCTTTAAACATATTTAAACGGTAGTTTTGCATTAACTACCGCAAAAAAGCACTTGTTAAAACATTTTGCTGGACTGAACGCAAAACAGGTCTGTTCTGTACTGTAATATTGATGAGAGTGGGAAGAAGCGTCCTTCTTGTTCCTTCTCCTTTCGATCATGCCATGTGACGTCATAAAAACCAGAAGACCAATGGGAAGCTATCTCCAGGCTACCAATGAGAAGCTGTTTTTTCCAGGGGACCGTAAATATGTCTCATTTCTTGTAGTCACGCTAAGTACCAACATTTCAGGACAAAATTTCTGTCTCTATCATAGATGAATCACACAGGCTTTCAACATAATCTATCAAGTTTATTTTTTTCAATGTCTGAAATAGTCTTTCGATATTTATTCATCACTGTCTAAAAACTTAGTGGACCATAACTTCAAACCCTCCAATACCTTTTAAATGTTTTTTATAGTTTGACACATCATGAAACATAATTGACATATTTAAACAAAAATGAATTTAAACATGAAGTTAATATTATGTTTGATTTAATCTGAATTACTAATTAATGTCTGCATTTCCCTTTGAATTTCTATGTTCATTAATATTATGAAATAACTAAATCTTTTAAATTAGGCTAATGTCCAAAATTTACCTTATGACCCTTTTTACGTTATTTTACTATTTTGATGTTTAAAACCCTGAAACTCACATGTATTACAAAGACCCCCTCTGATTATGGTTCAAATTGCAAAATTTTAATCATAATCAACCAAAAAAGAAATATATGTGAGTTGAAGCACCATAAAAATTCATAATCACCTCACAAAAAAAATACCTCGTCTGCAATTGAATTTACGAAAACATTTAAATTATTCATCTCAATCATCCATACATACGTACCATAACAACCTCTCAAAGCTATTTGCCATTACAAATCAAAATACATTATTCATAAATATATACAATACAAATTTTTACAGAGTCCAAATTTCACCTGAAAAGAAAAATTTTATATACAATATGCAACATCTTATCAATGTATTGTAAGTCAAAACAATCCAAGTTCACAAACATATTTATCCTCAGCATAAATCTTTATCATAAGTTTCACCTTAAAAACAATAAAATCAACATTTCATTATTGTATCATGAGTTTGCTTTACATTCATAAACTATTTTTTTTTTTTTTTTATGAAATACAACAATTGTATCCGCTCTGAGATAACAATTAAAATCCATTACATCACTTCTTCCACATTAAAACTTCAAAATTCAAATTCAAACTGAATCAACTCATTAATTTGCTTTACATTCATAACTCATTTATGAAATACAACAATTGTATCCGCTCTGAGATAACAATTAAAATCATTTACTTTACTTATCATGAACTCATTTACCACTTCAACTTTACTTTACATTACATTACTTCACTTTACTTTGCATAAACTTTCTTCACTTTACAAGAATTTACTTTATTATGCAAGAATTTTCTTTGCTTTACAAGAATTTACTTTACTTTACATTCTTACTTCGACTCTTGATCAATTATTTTACAAATTTACAACATATGTTATCAAAAATAGTCATTATAAAATATATCTTAAATCTAACATGTCATTCATACATCATTCATTCTATTGTATAACTTGCCAACTTTTTTATATAACCCCCTCAAAAACTCGGTTACCTTATTTTAAAAATATTAAATCATTCACATGAAACAAAAATTTATTAACTATGAATTTATCTTCTCTTTCTTGAATGTATAAGATGGTGGAGGATGTTAGATTGGATCTGACCGTAAGATCAGCAGTGAAAGACGGATATAATAGACATGTTTTTTAGGGATTGGACAACCCTTCTCCTGTCAATGGATCAGGAGAGGGAAAGGGAAAGATAGATAAGGAATTTGGATTTAATAAAAGAAAAACGCCTTAAATCTCAAAGCATTTATAGACAACAACCAGGTGGAATTTCTAAGGATGATTTCTCGATGAAACAAATGAGGAAAAAAATTTTTTCTTATGAAAAGACGGAGAAAGAGAAGAGATATCGAAGACTAAACGAGATTGATCAATATCGGTAGACGTGTACAACCAGGAAGAGACATCCTGTACCTCTAAAAACACCTACACTATTGATCAACCTCTCAATAAGAAGGTTTTCACGGTTGACCCACAACCTATGAAATTTAAGCAAGATTGACCAATAACAGTCGACCTGTACTATCGATCAACCTTTCAATAAGAAGGTTTTCACGGTTTACCCACAACCTATGAAATTTAAACAAGATTAACTATAAACTAAGAACAACTTCGTGTATGTACACTACTAAACCTAACAATCATATGGATTGTGCACATGATGCGACACGTCATCTGGTCAACATCGAAATTCAGAAGGTTTTTTAAGGACCCAACAACCTAAAATCACTAGTGTACACCTTGTTAGGATGCACACCAGCTACTTGACCGTTTTTTAGGGACGTCTTACCCTTAAATCACCAGATGTGACTCAATGTTGCTATCTCTAATGACCTACAACAATGACGTATTAAGCCACACCTGGCTACACCCATATTTCAATATTCTTAACAATCAAGTTATCATAACTATCATTTTACAATATCCATTTATATATCATAATTATATAGAGTACTTATCTCATAATGTATTAACCTACTAACATTGCCATTAATTAAAGTCTAACACCTAATAATAAATTACGTCGGCGTAGAGGTTTGGTTTGCAATGTAGTACTTCCGTAACTCTACCACATTATAAGTACCTATTTCTTCCTTTGTTTGCATATCCTCCAGTACATATGCGTTTTCCATCTTTACACCTTTGACCCTGTATGGTCCTCTGTAGAGCAAAAAGAATTTCTTAATTTCCTTTTTTAGGCACGACGATAAGTAGTGATTTTTCACTAACACCAATTCTCCCTTTTCATACCTTATTGGTTTGACACTCTTGTCATGTTGCTTCTTCCTTTGTTCAGCTTTGATTTTTAAACATTTCTTTGTTAGTATCAATCTTTCTTCCCTATTCAATTCTCTATTGTCTGGGAAATCCAACAATTCATTGTAAATCCTAGGACATCTTTTATTGTAGATCAGTTCATATGGTGGAAAATTCGTTGAGTCATGCACTGAGTAGTTGATACATCTTTCTATGAAATCTACGTAGTCAGGCCACCTATTATGTTTTTCATGGATGTATATTCTAAACATCTTTCCTAGTTCCCTCATACATCTTTCACTAGGGTTACTCTGTGGATGATAAACTGACGTATGACGTATGTGTATTCCTTCCCAGCCTAGCGTTTCGTACCATACTTGCGACTGAAACTGACTACCATGGTCACTAAGGACAACCTTAGGTTTTCCAACTTCTTGCATGTAATTCTTTACTATTTTTTCTGCTAATATCTTAGAAACCGCCCTCTTTACTGGATATAATTTAATAAATTTTGAAAAGACATCTAATACCACAAAAATGTACTTTACCCCCCCTTGCCTGTAGGCAACTCCCCAAACAAATCAACTGCTACTAAATCCAAAGGTTTTTCTGGTAAAATGTTAATCATTAGGCCTTCTTGCTTTTTATTACTGACTTTACTTTTTTGACACAAATCGCAAACTTTTAGCTTTGTTCTGATTACTTTTTCAAGTTTTGGAAAACTAAAGATTTCCCTTAAAATACGATAACATTTTCCACCTCCTATGTGTACCAATTAATGTACCAATTTAATTAATTAAAAATGTAACTCCTAAATTTTTTACAGGCGAAAATTATGCTTAATAATTCTTCCTCGGTAATAGTGTATCTAAGTTCAAAATCTTGAAGGCTTCTACTTGCAAAAGCTATTACCATATGTTCATTATCCCCATTAATTTGATATAAAACAACCCCCAAAGCTAAATCTGATGCATCAGTATTCATGTAAAATTTCTTGTTAAAATCAGGATGCTTTAAAATTACACAATCCAAAAATTCTTCTTTGATTTTGTTAAACACAGTTCTCTCCTTATTACCCCAAGACCAGTCTTTACTGAGTTTATTGTTTCCTAGCAAATGCTTAAATTGTACAGTTAACTCTGCATAGCCACGTCTAAATTTTCTGTAATAATTGCACAGTCCCAAAAAACTTTGTAGTTGTTTTAAGTTTCTTGGTTCTGGAAACGACTCTATAACTTTAACCTTATCTGGGTCAGCTCTGATGCCTTCCTCAGAAATAACGTACCCCAAAAAATTTATCTCCCTCATACAAAAACTTGATTTACTTAATTTAATTTTAACATTGAACTGTCTCAATCTATAAAAAAGTCTAGCTAAATGTTCAATGTGTTCTTCAAAGGTGCGTGACGCTATGCAGATGTCATCTACATATACAATTGCAAATGATAGTACATCTGGCCCCATGACATGAGATAACCCTTTCTTGAATATCGAAGTACTTACATTTAACCCAAATGGTAATCGTTTAAATTGCAAATTTCTCCCATTAAACGTAAAGGCTACATACTTTCTACTATTTTCATCTAACTCAATTTGCCAGAACCCACTTACCAAATCTATACTAGTAATATATTTAACCCCCTCAAATTTCTGAAGTAAGTCGTCGATATTCTCAGGTGCCTCCCTATCAGGAATAATAAGTTTATTTACTTGCCTAGCATCTAAACATAATCTAACAGAACCATCCTTTTTTATTACACACACCAAAGGGTTAGAATATTGACTGTTTGATGTTTCAATGATATCATTCTCTATCATTCTTTCTATTTCTTTGCCTACGGCATCTCTCTTAGAATGAGGCACTGCATAGGATTTATTTATAAATGGTACACTATTATCAATGTTAAGTTTTGCTTTAAAATCTAATATTTTTCCTGGTGTGTCAGAAAAAATATCCTGAAAATGGTTTAACACTACCCTTAATCTTTCTCTATTATTTTCCCACTCTAAATTTGTGTTTTCCATCACTTTATCTACAATGTTTTCCCATTCTACGTTATTTAGTTCAGAATTATCATCATGCACTACCTCATTATAATATGCACAGGCTATATCTTCTAGTTGACAAAACAATTCACCCTTATTTTCTATTTCTGAAAACACTTTAGGCTCTATTTCTTTACATATTTTCAAATTGTACACACAAGATTCTTTTAGCCTACTAATGAACTTCGTTGAAATTTCTACATTATTTATTTTCAAATTAATTAATTTATTTTCAAAATCTATTTTAGCTTTGCTATTCCCCAAAAAATCACATCCCATAATAAAATCTAAATTCAACCCCGTTACTACAAGGAAATTCATTAATACACTTGTATCGCCTATTTGTACATCTAAACAAATCTGTTTCGATACTCTCTTACTCCTGACACCAGTCACTCCCATTATAAGTAAGTTCGATACTGGCAACTGCATGAGTTTATATTTACTTAATTTATTTAATTCATTAAAAATGTTTTCATTAATTACGGTTATCTCTGAACCTGAATCTACAATACATTTATAATTTCTATTTAAAACTTTAATCTCAATTTCTATAATTTCACCTTTAATGGGTTGTGACTTAATGTCAGTGTAATTACTCTCGTCTATTAGTACATCTTGATCATCTAAACTAAAAACTTCTTTTGTTCCAGTCGGCCTATCATTTTCGTTGGACAATAGCATCCCAGCCGAACGTACTATTGTCTCCTTTCGTTTCCCTTCTGCTGGTCACCGTTCACCTGCCTCGGCATAGGCCTACCATTAGTGTAACCTTGTTGTGGTACATTACCCTGAAAATTTCTATTTTGTTGATAGCTTTGCGGAGGCATTTGTTGTTGTTGCTGCATATTTCTATCAAATTGTTGTTGTGGCATCCTATTTTGAAATTGCCCATTATTATTATTATAGCCCTGTGGAAACCTATTGTTTTGAAACTGCCTATTGTTATTGTTTTGATATTGTGGCCTATTCTGATTTTGTGAATTGTATTTGTTTTCTTGTATTTGCCTATTCCTATCAAAGCTATTCTGTTTATTGTTATCTTGTACATATTTATTACTTTCCTGCCAATCCATAATTATTTTTTCAAGTTTACTAAGGTTCTCAGGTGCCGCTGCTAAAATAACTACCCTCAATTCATCCGGCAATTGTTTCACTATGTGACGCGTAAAAGTCTCCATTGACATTGGTGGATCTAAGAACTGCGTTTGATGATGTAACCTAATGATATAATTATGTATATCTTTGATAGGCCCTGTATACTGTTTTCCTAACATTATTCTCATACGTAAGTTTTCTTGCTTGTCTTGCGACCAGAATCTCTCTAGAAACGCGAGTTTAAAGTTCTCAAATCCTAACCATTCTTGGTTATGCACATCAAACCAAGTACCTGCCTCTTCCTTAAAATATTTCCTAATGAGAACTAATTTATATTCCCATTTTTCATTTCTATACCTATTAAAGGTATCTAAAGCCTTAATAAATGTCTTAGGGTGTGGTTCCCTCTTTTCATTAAAAAAATCTGGTATTATTGTTTCATTTTTTGCTTCTCCTAACATAACTACAGATTTAGTTTCTAACCTAACCTCAAACTCA
>JAGFPH010009723.1:29674-39987 GCA_018207615.1 Philaenus spumarius | reverse complement strand
ACCCACAAACTCACTAAAGTACCCACAAAGTCACGAAAGTACCCACAAAGTCACAAAAGTACCCACAAAAGTACCCACAAAGTCATGAAAGTATCCACAATCTCACAAAAGTACCTACAAAGTCGTGAAAGTACCCAAAAATTCACAAAAGCACCCACAAACTCACTAAAGTACCCACAAAGTCAGGAAAGTACCCAAAAACTCTCGAAAGTACCCACAAACTCACAAAAGTACCCATGAAGTCACAAAAGTACCCACAAACGCAAACTGATGCCAGTGGCTCGGCTAAATATGAAATGTGACTTTTCCAATTTAAATTTAGGTCTAGGGTAACGCCAAGAAATTTAACATTATTTGTGCTTTGGATTACTTCCTTACCTTTCATTACACATAGTTTAGGATTAGACTGTAGACTAAAATAAGTTAATTTTATTTAAAAACAAAACACAATTTTTTTGTAATTCTACAATATTTAATTTTACAATGGGTTTAACAGAGGCTAGTTGGGCAAAAATTCCACCTGATCGTTAAGTACATCATTATGACCTTACGTACCCCCCCCCCTTTCCTTTGTTGTGAGTAACTGTTCTATGTTTAAACACGTTGTTTTTCTAATATTCTTTAGTCTGTATAAGCTGCCTCGTCACGGACGAAACCTTTGGTCGGTAAGATTCATAAATAAAAATTGTAGAAATTACAAAAAAATTGTGTTTGTTTTTAATTGAACATGGAATTCTACCAAGTACCTTCGGTCATCACTATTAATCGTGTATAAGATAATTTTATTATCGCTTAGCTGAAATAGTTACTTAAATAGAAAATAGAATCCCCTGGATAACTTGAGCACTACTTTATAGTGGTAAAAGTGGGTTTCCTAACCTGTTGTATTGATTTCAACGGTAAATCTTATATTTCCCAAAAGTATTAATATATCTGATAAATGACAGCTGCAGCATCTTCTTTAACCCTCCAAGTGGCATGGTTAAAGCTAAAATTGAAAAGCCAGTTTTTAGCGTTTTGCAAGCATATTTTTAAAAATTCGCCAAAAATAGTAAATGAACCCCAATCCAAAAGTGTTCTGTAGCTTTTTTGTAGAAGAAACTTCAAAGAATTCAAATATGCCACTAAAAATTAGTTTCTTTTGAAATTGTAAAAGTTATTAGCTTAGAAAGCAAAAAATGTTTAGTAACGGAAGGAAAAAAAACAACTTTATGCCTACATAAAAAATAGTAAAACATTTTTTTAATATTTTTTGTAAGTGTAAAAAAGTTTCATAATTTAGTTCTAAATAAAACTGTATAAAAACATTCATCAATTTCAAATTTTTTATTTTGAAAAAACAGATTTTATGTTCCAAGTACACGACTGGTAACAAACCTAGGCCTAGATTGTAACGTCATTTACTAATATATGCTTTGCCCAAAAATGAAATATTATTATAACAAAGTGTAGAGGATAAATCAAAGAAAAGAACGGTATACTTGTCTTTCCTTAGTTCACAAAAGTGTTTGAGTTATCATTATTTTAATAACAAAATGACATCAATCTAATGAAAATTCGGCCGTCTATAACAGCGGTGAGAATGGGACACTTGAATAGCGTGGGAACCCAAGCGCTACACTTTCTCACTAGAACGTAATAATTATGTACATTTCTATTGTCTTCTAGACAGACAAAAACCCGGTTATTTCTGGATTAATTCCCATCGTTACAAAATTCAGACTTTGCTGTACAAAATGGTGTCAAGAAATCTGTCAAAACATTTGATACGGTAGGCGTAAAATCACTTGACAAATGGGCTGTTTCATTGGTTGAAAAACTGTCCAATCGCAAGGGTTTACAGTAATTCTTGGAAAAATACTATTTTTATAGTGACATCGGATTAGAAGGCACCAACAGAAAGATAACATCTTGACGAATCCAATGGTATCTTTATAATAGCCAAAGAAATATTTGTGTAGATAGTCTTGAACGTTGAAGAAGTGGGAAATAACAGTACAATTGTATGCAGATTCGCGCACGGAAATAGCTGTAGTCCGATGTGCATATTTTAAAACGATGATTACGTATGTAAATATACGTTTTACAAAAAAGTTTTAAATACAAAAATTTAGGTTTAATCCATTTTCTTTCCAATGGTGCCGGTGTTATTACGATTGGATGATTTTAAGTGAATTAATTAATCGAAAATACAAATATGTATGTAAATTCTCGCTAATTGTCGAAATGGATGCATCTTGCCTGAGAGAACGTCACTTTAGGCAGTCTGCCACTGGGAGGGTGAAACATCTGTTAGTACATAAAGTATGATCAAGTATACTTTACTTGAGTGGAAATTCTAAAGAGTTTTAAAATGATAATCTGCGCAAGTAGTTGAATGGTTCTATTTACCGGGTACAGTCTTAAATAATTCGATCATGCAGGTGAACCGCCGACATAAGTTAGCGAATTTTCAAAATTAAATTGACTTGTACAGTAGAATTTGGATAATTTGAACGTCTTTAATTCGAAATTACCGTTAATTCGAAGTTTCGGTTCAGTCCCATGAACTTTATATGTTATCAATGTAAAAAAATTATGGATAATTCGAAGTCAACTCCTTTAATTCAAAGTTTTTTTTATCAACACTAAAAATAAAATATTGTGGTGTGAAAGGGGTCGCTGAATAAGTACGTCACTGTCAGGTATATATGGGGCAGGACATAGCCTGGCCGATATTGTTGTTTGTACACGTATTGTAATTCCAGACGCGGTACGGGCTTCCAAGAATTTTGCCTTCCTAGAATTCTCTAGGTACCGATAATGTAGTTTGTCGATTGATGCTTTGCCCAAACTCTGTCTGTTGTTAAAAACAGAACAGAACAATCATGTTTATTGACACTTGTACCGAGCATAACTCTATGAACAACGTTACGGTTATTTTTTTCCCCTCGCGAACATGACTTCCGTTGTACAGCCAATGGATCAGGGCATTATAAAAAATGTTAAGCATTTATACCGGCGACTTATTGTACAAACGCTCTTGACAGACTCGTTGGAAAACAAAATTTTACAGATCGATATCCTTCAAGCGGCAAGAATGTGTCACAATGCATGGTCACGAGTTACTAAAACAACAATAGCAAATTGTTTAAAAAAAAGTTGTATTTGTTAAGAAATCTGACCAGCATCCAAGTGAACTTTTTAGAAGTGACAAACAAAATAAACGGTACCAGGAACTGGCACATACTTTCTCACAAACATATTTAAATTATTAAACAGATTCACGGTGACTTGTAGGGTAGGGTAGGGGAGGTGATTTTGTATTAAAGTTGTTTTCCCATAAAAATCCATAAAATAACGGAAAAACCAACTTTTCTCAAAAACGGCTCGAACGATTTTGATTAAAATTTTACAGTTTATAGTACTGTAGGTCCCTAATAAACTATAAAATTTTAATCAAAATCGTTAGAGCCGTTTTTGAGAAAAGTTGATTCTTCCGTTATTTTAAGGGTTTTTATGGGAAAATTACCCTTAAAAATAACAAATTCACAAAAATGAAAAAAAACGCCTGGAGATACCGTGGATTAGTACCTCCATACCAAATTTCATCAAAATCGGACTACTGGTTTAGGCTCTAGGTCTGATAACATCCACACAGACACACAGACACACAGACACACATACAGACACACACACAGACATCACTCCGAAAACCACTTTTTTAGGTTCAGGGGGACCCAAAACGGATATTTCCACCAAAAACTCAAACTCGAAAATTTTGACGAATACAATACTTTCTCCATATACTATGGTATAGGGGGAGAAAGTAAAAAGTGCCGAATTGTCGAATTTAGAAGAAGTTGAAGCTGAAATTTAAGATTCCCCAATCCCTAAAACGTCTGAGGCTTTTCAGTAATTGCGTGATTTTCGGCGGCACATTGTACAAACCTGTGTAAGTGAAGCTGGTTTTTCATTCTCTTAACGTATTTGCAAACGTAAAAACAATTAATTCTACAATGCAATCGGACATTTCACAATACTTTGTTGAAGTACAGTATATATTTTTTATTATATTGTACATAATAAAAGAGCATCATTTACTTTTGATTGGTGAAAATAAACCTTACATAATAAACATATTCAACACAGTTTTTCATTCATTTTGAGAACCTAAAAATCGAAAAATAATTTAACTTTTATAATTCCAATTTTTACAATGGTCCCTTCAGCTTCGAATCATCCAAGTTCTACAGGTTGTCCACGGACCGGGAATTTCGGGAAAAGCGGGAATTATACGGGAATTTTTTTCACCGGGAAAATACGGGAAATGTACGGGAATTCCGCCGGAATTCCGGGAACTTTATGTTACGACTCTATTATGTAATGCGGTAGAACACTCGTCGTTTTTAGCAACATATTCGTCTCTCTGACGAACACCATTGGATTACACATCTCTTTTGATTTCTTCTACTGTAATGAAACACTACTAAAGACATACGTTGGGTATCTGATAAGTGAAAAACTAATTTTGCCGAAAATAGGAGGTCGGAAAATAAGAAAGCATAAACAAATTTCAACGTAGAAGAGCGGTGAAATCTTCTTTGTCAATCATTAAACAAACAATATTGATTCCTCCGATCCTATTCATTTCCTTTCACGTTCTCTTTCTTGCTATCAACACTGTTGAATTTGACATTAAAATATATTTTTACTGAAAAATGTAATGTTTTATTTTTGAACCTGTCTAAATTACCTCTACCATTCCTAATATCCTGCACGTTAAAATAATTATAATAACCGTGAAAATTAAATTATTTTAGCTGACCGGTACCCGCTAAAAGTATTTTGTATAAAAATGAATAGTACTAAAATATTGTATTTTGTTTACGAAATTTGCTGTATGTTACATCGAAAACATAGCAAGCATACTGTTTTAAAAATACGTCTATTCCTCTACTAGAATTGCATCAACAATGGTATTTGGGAATAACTCGAATTCGTTTATGAATATGCGTTGATGAGAACCCGTTCAAGGACAAAGTCTTTGGTGTAAAGGGGGTGGGATAGTTGCGCTATTTGCACTGTGGGTTGGAAACCGGTTTTTGACAACTTGATTAGTCATCATTTGCCTGTCAGACACCTGTTACAACGAATACGGCTACTTGAAGTACTGATTAAAAATATTGATTTCGACTACTTTTATTCACGTACTTAAAAAATACGTACTGTACTGTATATTGCTGAACAAACCATTACTAGAGTGAAATTACACTTTCAATGCGTAATCATTTTCATTCATATTCATAAAACAAGTTTCAATTCAAATGTACTGTAATATTCCCCAGTAAAATATTTAGGCAATTATTGTTTCTTTTGTTAAGTAAATGATTTTTGTTTTATTTGTGTCCATATGTTTAGGCTTAGTTATTTGTACAAGAAGGTAAATTATGCTCAAGGTCAATCGCCTACGATTTCGTTTGGTGCCGTGTCTGTAGAATCAGGGTGTCTACTGCAATTAAAAGTAACGAATTTTATAGATCGGTAACAAAAGTATAATAATTCTATTTATATTAGGTGGGGCAACAAAGTTTGGACATTTTCGGGATTTTCGTTACCCGTGATTTATGCTTTTTCTGGGAGTCTCGACGAAATACTTTTGATTTACTTGTTAGCGAATTTGTATAGGAAAGATGAGCTATTACAGTGAACCTTATGGTGAGACCTAAGGTCGGGAGTAGTAAATGAGCACCGATCGTGGTCCCCAGAACACGTTTTAGGGTATCAATAAAATTTGTATATAAATATATGTACCCATATATATGTTTGCACGCTAACGCCAGCATTTTAATTCCGATTTGGTACACATGTTGGTTGTCTATGTCACTCGGAGGAGTTCGTTAACAAACAAAAAAACCAAAACCGAAAGCGCGGCTTTTTACCGGAAGTAACTATTTTTTGAGGTTTTTCGTACGAGAATGAAACGTTTTTATTTTTTTATATAAAAAAAATGAATATAAGGTAGGTACTGCACATTTTGTTTTTTTCATGACTTTTAACTCGCTTGGTTCCCCCAAAATCGATAAAACGCAAAATACCATAAAAGTACTTGGTTAAAATCCACGTGGGTGATTTCACCGTGCGGACATCTTCTCATCTGAGGCCGACGGCCGAGTTTGTATGCTGCGAGCGAAGCAGTTCATAACCCGAGGACGCAAGGTTGAGGTGCAAACTCGCAAAGCAGCGCGTGAGTCGAAGCTGGAGGCTTAGGTGCAAACAAATTCTACTAATATATTTCGTACACACAGCTATTCAGCTCATTCGTGAGTAGATAAATTTCCCAAATTGTTGGTTGAAACTCTAAAACTTAATTTTGGAAATTCGCTCAAGTCACGTCAGCGGTTCAGCTGCGTGGTTGAATTATTATTCCTTTCCACAAATAGCGACATTTAATTTCCACATTTATGAATTTACCAACTGTCATCTAAATTATATTTTCGTGCACCTTAGCCGATGTTTTTTAAATTAATTTTTATCGCCGGTATGGTATATTTATATATAAAAACGCTCGGGAGTAGGGGTTTTCGCGGACATACCCTGTTGTATATTAAATTGTGTTTTAATGCCTGCGTTTCATAAAATTAGTTCAAATATATTTATTGTATTTTAAATAATATTTTAACATTAGTAGTTCATAAAATTTACACACATTGAATTCGAGCGCCGATTTCTTTTGCGGACATTCACTGTGGTAATTAAATTATATTTTATAACTGGTATTTCGTACATTTTGCCTAATTGTATTCAGGCTTCGTTATCTTTCGTAAAAATTCACTGTGTTATATTCAATTTCGCCAATATTTGATAAAATTAGTGCTTATTGTGATCGGGCGTTAATTTCTTCCATCCCATGTATTTTAAATAACATTTTAACACTGTTTTTATTAAATTGGACTAGCTTAATTGTATTTGAGCAACCATTTCATATGCAGTCATTCGTCCAAGTATTTTAAATAACGTTTCAACACTGGTAGGTAATTCATAGAATTTGCATGAGTAATTGTAGTCTATATTTGTGAATCTTATTAGTTTTGTAGTTGGCAGCCTGTAGAATAGGCTAGGTCGTACGTCTTTAGTATACAGTAAATGTATAGTTCCAATGACAAAGTTACAAATATATATTAGGCTACATACGTTTCTCACTAAGTTGAAAAATATTTCTGTTAATCCTAGTTTAGGAAGCATTTTAATCGTGTTTTGGCTCATTTTCTGTAAAATTTTATGTAGAGTTCAAAAAATTTGAAAATTTGAAGTTTAAACTTGAAATAAAATAAACGGTACCAGGAACTGGCACATACTTTCTCACAAACATATTTAAATTATTAAACAGATTCACGGTGACTTGTAGGGTGGGGTAGGAGAGATAATTTTGTATTAAAGTTGTTTTTCCATAAAAATCCATAAAATAACGGAAAAACCAACTTTTCTCAAAAACGGCTCAAACGATTTTGATTAAAATTTTACAGTTTATGGTACTTTAGGTCCCTAATAAACTATAAAATTTTAATCAAAATCGTTATAGCCTGTAACACTGACAGCCATGTAACAGAGATATTATACGATGAAAATAGATTTATAATTTCCCATAATGACTAAAGCATAGAGGTTTGGTCTAAATAAATAAAATGAAGCAATATATATAATAATAAACATTTATAATTCTTGCATATATATAAATTCCTTTATGACGCAAAATAGTTACAGTAGAATCATTTTTAATAAATAAAGAATAAGCAGACTGTAAATAGGTAAAATAAAAAAAGCAGACTTAAAATATATAAATCAATGAGAATATATAACGTGTATGAACTGTATAAGAAGTTATTTTAACAAGTAGTGCGGTTGAAGTAAACGGTTAAGAAAGACAAATAAATGTTTGAATGAGGTTTGAATAATAAACAGTTTAACAACTAAAAAACAGTTAAAAACAAACACATGTACAAGAAGTCAGCGTATATAACAAGGCACGTCACAATATTGGCATATGTATCGAGATGCAGGACTAATGAAAACTCCATCTATGATGAGTGTTGAAACAATTCCAATACAGAAGGCTTTGTACTACTTGCCTACGTGCCGAACTGCACAGAAGAAAAAGGTAGAACGTATCAGAACGAAAAAACATGGCGAATGAACTGCGTGTGTTGTAGACGGCGGGTGCCGTGGAGTTTGGTTAAAAATTTAGTTTTCTCATCAGTATAACGATAAATGTTGTATTAAAGTGGAGCAGAGGTGCTTCGGAGTTGCGGTAGACTTAGAAAGTGAAATCCATCGTACAATTTCCATAATAAGTGAGTTTAAAAAATCTAGACATGTGGTCAAACAAGTGCCGTTGATGAAATGAAAATGTGTTAACTATATCGAGTAAATTCAGTGAAATCCTAGGTAAAAGTATAGAAACAACTGGTATCGTGAGTAAATGTGGCCATTATTTTTAAGTTTAGAAGTCTGCATTTTTGAAATTTTACAATTTTTGAGAAATAACTTAACTTCAACTTTTTTCTATTGCGTCATGCTTTTAAATAGGTTTAGGCCTAACTATAATTTGTAAAGATTGTATATAATTGATTTGTTTATTTTTTGTAATGTTGATATATCTTGTTGTAAATGATCATTTTTTAATTATGTCAGAGTAAACGAATAGTTGTTCAGCCATGATGTCTTGAATTTCTTTATTGAGCCACGCACATCCAATTAGCTTGTACTTTAGCAGCCAGGTATTCACCCCTGAGAAAGTTAAACTAATTCAATAAATATTTCACAGTAATTAATAATTATGGATAGACAGATGCTAACAGAGCATAGATGAAGTTATATGTGGATTATTATAGGTTATGATTATTATTATTTTTTTTTTATTATTATTTTTGAGTTATAAAGTGGAGTTTAAGGTGATGTTAAGGTATAATTCTACGTTGGACTTAAGGAGATACATGATGTATGGTGATTTTTGTTTATGGAGGTAAGGTAGTAGGCCTAAGAGGTGTTTTTTGATGATTTAAGGTATTTTATGAACGACGATTTCTGGTGTATTAAGGTGAATAAACAAAAGAAGTGAAGGAGAGGTGTTAATAATTGCTGAATAATCCACATATAACATTTTATTTTAGTTTGAACATTTATTTTTATTTTTACAAATGTCCGAAACCCATTTTTTTTTAAACAGTTTATATTTTTTTATATATTTTTTATTTTTGCAACGCTTATCGTTACAAGCCGTTTTTGAGAAAAGTTAATTTTTCCGTTATTTTAAGGGTTTTTATGGGAAAATTACCCTTAAAAATAAAAAATTAACAAAAATGAAAAAAACGCCTGGAGATACCGTGGATTAGTACCTCCATACCAAATTTCATCAAAATCGGACGACTGGTTTAGGCTCTAGGTCTGATAACATCCACACAGACACACACACAGACATCACTCCGAAAACCACTTTTTTAGGTTCAGGGGGACCCAAAACGGATATTTCCACCAAAAACTCAAACTCGAAAATTTTGACGAATACAATACTTTCTCCATATACTATGGTATAGGGGGAGAAAGTAAAAAGTTGCAGTACTGCGGAACAGCGCCAGTAGGTGAGTCATTGTTTGCTTCCGGCCGGCTCGGCGAGAGGGTCGGGAGGGTGAGTTGAGGTCCAAGAAGTCCTACTCTGGGTATCAATTCTGAAAGAACAGACTACAAGAAATGTTGTTGTGTATCCTAAACATTAAAATTGTATGTTTTACACGCACTGTTATTTGTAGCGTAAATACAGTTTTCCAATCAAGAACTATATTTATGGGTAGAGGAGCAGGCATAGTAAGGTTGACTAAATTGCGCAGTGCAAGCTATCTTTCACTTTCATCTTACTTCACCTTTTGTTTTGTTGTTTACATCAACCACAAAACATCATCAAATTTTCTTTATTACTTCGGCTCGCATTAAAATGCCGAAGTATTGAAATCTTGCGATAATTTTTGTGCGTCTGTCTGTTAACACGATATAATTATGCACTCACAAACGTTGTAAAAATCTTCGTAATATTATTGGTACAAACTTTTGAAAATACAGTTTGGGGTAACGTTTTATATGTTTTTGGGTACGGGAAAACTGATTTTGAGAGTTAAAAAATCGTCGCGCGTCGGTGTCACGTTTTTGGAGTCAATATTTTAAAAATACAGTGTGGGGTATCGTTTTTATTTTTTTTGGGTATGGGAAACCCAATTTTGAAAGTTAAAAAATCGTCGCGCGTCCGTGTCACGTTTTTGGTCAACATTTTGAAAATACAGTGT
>JAGFPH010009723.1:9209-27913 GCA_018207615.1 Philaenus spumarius | reverse complement strand
AGCGAGTACCTAGGGCCCTAGAGGAAGCTACATACCAAATTTCATTCCAATCCATTCGATGGTTTTAGAGAAATCGTGATTTTGTAACTTAGACCCCACCTAAACCCCCCTAAAATTTCTAATTTTTAAAACCCTTTCTTAGCGAGTATCTATGGCCCTAGAGGAAGCTACATACCAAATTGCATTCCAATCCGTTCGGTAGGTTTTGAGAAATCGTGATTTTGTAACTTTTACCGCCCAAAACCCCCCTAAAATTTCGAATTTTCGGAAACCCTTTCTTAGTGCGCGTCTAGCGCCTATAAAGAGTATTAGTGCCAAATTTCATGTTTGTAGGCCTCGTGGTTTTGGAGAAACTGTGATGAATCAATGAGTCAATGGTAGTTGGCTTTTATAAGTATAGATTAAACTAATTTACAAATAATTATCTTTACAAATAAACACTGAATATACAATAATAATACCAATTAAAATATTTACACATCAATACAATTTGAAAAAAATAACCCAACCAAGAACACGTAAAAAGAGCTCGGATTCTTCATAGGGGATTAAAACCAAAATCATGGCACATAAACTCCTCTACAGAGTAAAAAGACAACAGTAGTCGCACAAGTTATTATTGGAACTAAAACAAATTATTTCTTTTTACCGGTTTTTGTCAAAAATTAAAGAAATGTATTTTGAAATGTTTATGGGAAACTTATATTTCTTTTGTTCCAGGTGAACGAACGTAACTACGATTTGGACCTGCCCGTCGCTCGAGCGGACAAACGGTACTTCTCTCTACAACATCGTAGCGCGGGCAACGACCCTTGGGGTTTGGTCTCGGACGTTAAAGTACAAGACGGAGCCACTGTGATTTGCCTTCGAAGCATCATACAAGTAAGCATATTATTAGAGAAAGTTGTGAGTTTTATTTCCATGTACAGTAAAGGCAAAGAAATCTTTAATGTGTTTTAACATAACTAGATTTTTGTTGATAATCTCAATTTTGCTTATGGTTTAAACACTTGTTTACGATGAAAGTGTGTCTACGAGTCGATTACTTGGTTGCGACTGATTTTCACTCAATCTATTAGACGGCGACGTGTCGAGTGCATAGATTTGTCTAAATACTGCCAGCCATCAGATATTAATTACTGTCCTATTTTTTGTTTATTTATTATGTAATTTTAAGTCTTTTTAAAACTTTCTGAAAATAAATATTTTATACTGCAGTCGTGCTAATTTTAATATTTGTTTGCAAGGGCCTCTACGGACTTTTAAATTGTTTCAACCCAAATTGTTTAGACTATTAAGATGTGTTTAACCCTTTCTCTTCTATGCGCGTATATAAACGTTTTCACTTTTCAACTTCATGAGCAACACCCGTTTTAAAACGTATAGCTTGTATCATTTTGCACTGATAAGTGCTGTTCTCTACTAGAAAATATATGAACTACTGTACTTGAATCTTCCTATGTTACTAAAAACAGTACGAGTGTTACACTATGGAGAACAGGGTTGTACGTATGCTTTAGTTTACACAATGCCATCGTCTTATGTTGGACTTACTGAAAGCGATATTACAGTGTTGAATGAGTACTATAATGTTAAGTGTTGTGTAAGTTGTATCCTTCCGCAGTCGAATATAAAATAACAGAGAGACACTATGGAATGGATTTATAAATTATTTATTGACTTCAACAAATCTCGGGTTTATGTTTACAATTGGGTTGCCGGCTAGCTGGTTGTGAGTTTTTTTTAGTTTAGTTATATTTAACAAGAACAAATAAATATTTAATAACTATTAACAAAATGAACACTTAATCTAGGCTTAAGCTAATGAAAGATGATTGATGCTAACTTGTGACGTGATTGAAATGGTTAACAATTTTGGGCTTGAGATTAAAATAGATGTTTAATTAAAATTCCTGAATGGTTGTGCGGTTGAAGAAACGGGTGACGGTTAGTTGATAATTTAGACGCTTCAATGTGAGGAAAATATGGAGGTCTGGTGTGAAGAAGGATGTGAACTGAAATAAACTCACCAAATTGACTGGATGTAGGTTTAACCTTTTGCACTCTATTTATTTGGCACTTGGCTGCTCCACCAGCTCCAATTAAAATATTACTGTTTGCAGAATTATTTTTGTAAATTCGCAAAAAATTCCTAGAAATAGTAAACATAAGTTATTATATATATCATTTTGTTCGGAATAAAACAGAGAATAAGGAAAAAATGGTTGAAAGATTAAATAAAAAATGTTTCATTGAGTAGGCCTATTTTGAATAAAATCGGTAAAAAAAATCAATCGTTTATTTTGTTTTGTATTGAAATTAAAAATAAGAATAATAGAGTTTAGAGCCTTTAAAATACTTTATTACACTAAATGTGACCATAATAAATAATTTTAAAAATATTCTTGAGGTTTAACAACATTTTTTTATTGAGTAGGCCTATTTTGAATATATTAGGTAAAACAAAGTTAAAAAAAATATGTTTTTTTTATGAATTTAAAAGTAGTAATAAAAATGATTAGAGCTTTAAAAATAGTTTTTACAGTAAATATGTCTGTTTAAGGTGTCAATTGTATTTATATTTATTCAAAAATTTATTTTAACAATAAAATTTTTTAAAAATAAAGTTTCTTACCTTCTTCCGTCACGTGACCTCTTCTTTATATTCTTTAGTTACGCGTTTCGGGACTTTTATCCCATCTTCAGACACAAAATTACTCAATCGAGGTCGTCATACATTAAAATTAAATTACACAGAACACACATAGCACATTTCACGTTTAGGTGTACACCTTCTGGCGACCGGCCGGCAACTGTCAATCTGTTGTCTCGCGCACTCTGAACCTGTTCTTACAGCGGGCTTTTTGGATTCTTATCGCCGTATCGTATAATGTATTCGAGTCAAAACTCAGCTGGTCGTTTAATAACTGGTGTTCGCCGTTTACATCTTTAGATTTGAACGCCTTATAGATCTCGTACTCCTCGACTGCGTTCATATATCTCCCTTTGGTGCATATTTTAATTGGTTTCAGGTTATTTTCCAGGCTCGTGTAACTATGGTTTTCATCAATTAGATGGCGGGCAAAATTCGATTTGTTGCCTGAAATTGATCTTTTTGGCAAGTGTTCTTTAAATCGAGTCTTAAATGTTCTCCCGGTTTGGCCTATGTAAACCTTTTTGCAATCGTCGCAAGTCAATCTATACACACCTGTTTGGTCTTCTATATGTCTTGGGTTTTTGGGTTGAAAAAATTGTTTGATGGTGTTACTGGTTTGGAATGCTATAGTTCTGTTAAGTTTATGGAAGGTAGAAGTGACTATTTTAGGTAAGATGTTGCCATATTCAGTCGATACGAAGACCGTTTTTTCTTTCTCTTTGGGACGCGATCCAGATCTAACCTTGTGTTTTAAGAGAAGTTTGTCAATTATTGAGCTTCCATAACCGTTTCTTGTGGCAATATATTTTATCGTATTTAATTCTTCTTGAAAATCGTGAGGCTCTAATGGTACTGTCATTAATCTATTGATCAGACTGTTATAGGCTGCCATCTTATGAGGTAATGGATGATGGGAATCAGAATGTATTGTGATGTCTGTTGTGGTTGGCTTCCTGTATATCTTATACCGAAACTTGTTTTGTTGTTTTGTGACGGTTATGTCTAGAAAATTTATACTGTTCTCTTTTTCAATTTCTAATGTGAATTGTATTTTTGGGGTTATTGAATTGATATAATTTTTTAGTTGTTCTAATTGCCTAAAAGTTCCGTTAAAAATTATAAATGTGTCATCCACATATCTGGTGTAATACAGAATTTGGTTGCTAAACTTGTTCGAATCGGACAGCAGAAATACGTTTTCAAAGTCGTTCAAAAATACGTCCGCTAAAAGACCTGAAAGTGGCGATCCCATTGCTAGTCCGTCTTTTTGGACATAATATTTCCCATTGTGGGTAAAATAATTCTGTTTCAGTATTACTTCTAATAGGTTAATTATTTCGGAGATTTTATTGGAATTTAGTAAGTTGGTTTTGTTGAGGAGTTTTTGCACAATATCTATTGTTTCCTGGATGGGTACGTTAGTGTAAAGATTAGTAATATCAAATGAAGCAATTTTATAGTTAGGCTGAAGTTTAATTTCATTTAGTCCCGCAATGAAATCAGTACTGTTTCTAATGCTGTGATTATTTTCTAATAACAAGTTGTGACGTAAAATTGTAACTAGTTTTTTGGCGGTTTTGTAGCTTGGTGCTGTAGTAAAATTTATTAAAGGCCTGATAGGTACGTTCTCTTTATGAATTTTCGGTAAACCAGTAAATTGAGGCACTTGGGCATTTATTGGTTTCAAAAAATTACGTGTAGACTGATCGAATAAATTGGTGGATTTATTAATCGCATTGTTCAATATTTTGACGAATTCCTTAGTGGGATCCATCATTACTGTTTGAATATCGTTTGTTTTTAGGAACTCATTAACTTTTAAATTATATTCATCTGCGCTTATAATGACTAGGGTGTTACCTTTGTCGGCTTTAGTGATAAGCGCATTGTTGTCGGCCAATTTGTTTCTAATTTGTCTCAAAAGTTTCAGATCCATCGAATTTTTATGTTTCATATTATGGTGTTGTTTATTATGATCCAATACTTTTAGAGATTTATTTAATTTATGGTTAATAAGGACGCGTGTTTCGTTCTGTAATTTTATATTTGGCAAAGTTTTTATAGCGGCTTCAGTGTGTATGATTTCTTGAACAATGCTATTATTACCGGTAAATGGCACACTGTACTTTAACCCTTTACTAAGAATACCTAACTCTGGCTTATCAAAGTCAATAGACGTCAAGTTAGAAACTCGTTCGTAGAATATATGCTTACAGTTGACTTTATCTATTGGACAATATTTGTTTTGGAGATATTGGAACTTCTTGTTCTGTTTGTCATAAGTACGTTGCATAATAGTTCTAACAAAATTATTGGCATGCATCATTATGTTATCTATAATAGCTGGATGAAAGCTATTGAGCAAACTTAAATGAGTCTTGTATAACTCTCTATAAAATTTTTGCGAAATAATGGTACATAACCACGTTAACGTATAGTTTAAACAGTTGCCATTTCTCAACACAAAATAAAACAAAAACAAGATCTTTACATTATTTACATTAACAAAATTTACACAAAACTGCAAAATAATAACGTACAATAAAAATAAATACCACTTGAAAAAGCGTAAACAAAAGTTACAAGGCGCAAGATAAAAGACGATGAGATGCTATTTGTATTTCTTGATCATGACTGGCAAACAGCTGTTCAACTTCAGAGAGATATAAAATATATATATTCCACAGCCAATATAATCTGTCACTGGTTTCTAAACTGTTTTAACAACATTGAAGTCTCATTAGACCGAAAACCACAGATTCTACACTTGTTTAGAACATAGAAATCATATTAAAACGTGTGTCGGAATGAGTCCGACAGTGGAGCGCAACGGCAAATTAGCGATGTCGGACTGAGTTCGCCTATGGAGCGCAAAAGGTTAATACATTATGCACTCAATATTCAAACTGTTCAATTTATATTTTTTTCTTGTGGTAACTTTTAACTTTTATGTATAGTTTATTCAAACACTTATTAAACTTCAATTAGAGCTGTGCACACACTGGACTATGTTATACTCAAGTTGATGCCCAAAACTCCTCACTATTCAAATTCACCTTCTTCTTCCTCCTTCCTCTAACAATTTTCTTCTTCCCATTTCTCAACCTTGTAAATCATTTTTATTTTGTTGTTATATTGTCCTAAATAAACTTAATACTATATGGGTTTACAAACATGGTGAATGATTTTATATTAATGTTATAACGTGAAGCGTTATAAAAATAAAAATAGATTGAATTAAAACTGTTTAAAAAAAAATGGGTCGTCGAAAAACTTGAAAAATAAAAAAAATGTTCAAACTAATAAAAACGTTATATGTGGATTATTACTCACCTAGCCTACACTTCATTATACTAATTCACCTTTTATATTCGTCGCTTATTATACAACTTTAATTATAAAAAATACTCCTCTCTCTTCAACCTCTACTACAAAAATTATTCACCATGTGACTCACCTTAACTCCAACTTATAACTCCACCTTTCACCTTAAAACGTCCTTTGTAAAACCTTATAAAACTTCTTTACATTAAACTTTTATAAAAAAAAAAACTTAATAATCCACATATAATCTATTTGTATGCTCTCATATTTATTTATGCATATATCATTACCTTTAAAATATTTTATTGTTAATTTGACTTCTCAGGTCGTGTATCTTTGACTGCAAAGTACTCACTAGACAGGTGATCATGCATGGCTAAACGAAAGAATTCAAGACATTGTGGCGAAACAACTATGTTTTTTACTCACTCATTTTAAGAAAATAATTATATACAAACAAATTCATCATTATCATGAAACAAACAAAACAAATTGTCAAACATTTATACAAGATACAACTATCTTAAATAACTTAAAACGCAATTCCAAACTAAATGAAGTTACATGTTAAAAAAGTTTAAAATTTTGAAATGCAGACTGATATTATTAAATATTATGGCCATTAATACTCACGAAACTGTTCACACAAATGTTTTTACCTAGGATTTATTGGATTACGTTGGATGTTTTGTCACACTATTAAGTTCGACACACCAGAAGAGCCTACCTCGTGGTCCCATTTACACAAGTCTAATTTTCTTCACAATCACTCGAAACATTTTTATGCCCAAGCGTACACTAACGCTACACCATCAATATATTACTTTGAGAAGACCATTTCTTCTCCTCCACTCCAAAATACCACCTTTCTTCCCAAAATTCGCCAGCAAGGCACACACAAATAAGTTACTTATACGCCATGTTCTTGTTCTTAGTGAAGAGGTACATGGCCTCTTGAATCAACTCAACCCTCACTAGCGATGCGATCAAGCTCGCCTGCACTGTGCATTTATATAGACGTTTATTATATGATTTGTTTGTTACAAATTTTTTTTTCTACTTTGTCATTTTTTTATTATTAAAACTGTTTATTATGTGACCATTTATTTACTTTTAATTGCTTTCTTCAACCGCACCACTGTTTTTAGTTATTGTGAACTTTTATACACTTTATATATATTATACACTTTTACTCATTAATGTTTTTAAGTCTGCTTTTTATTCTTTGTTTATATAGTCTGCTTATCTTTTACTTTATATTTATTTAAATGATTATGTTTTAATTATTTTGCGTCTTAAATAAATTTGTATATGCATATATGAATTACAAATATCTATTATTATATATTGCGTCTCTTTTTCTACCAGACCATTC
Source organism: Philaenus spumarius (assembly GCA_018207615.1). Classification (NCBI taxonomy): domain Eukaryota; kingdom Metazoa; phylum Arthropoda; class Insecta; order Hemiptera; family Aphrophoridae; genus Philaenus; species Philaenus spumarius. The sequence continues at coordinate 20,558 of JAGFPH010009723.1, read as the reverse complement.
TTCTAAGTTTTAGTCACTATGGGAATTTACTAGTTAAAATCATACAATGTTTTCGTTACAAGGACTGTAAGTGTTACAATGTTTGAAATGGAATGTGAAGGTAATGGGCTATGAGTATTTTTATTAGTGCCATCAGGGATTGGTGGTTAATGAAATGATCCCTGATATGATGTATCTTCTGTTTAGTATATCAATCGAATTTTGGTACCATTACAGTACTTTGGAAAGTGAACAGGGTGGCTAGCAACAGGGCAAATCTGGAAAAGTCAGGGAATTTTACTTTTCTGGAAAAATCAAGGAAAAGATTGAGAATTTTGGTTAAGGTCAGGGAAAAAATAAGATTTCTAATGAAAATACTTAAAAATACCCATTTAAAATCATATAATTATACAATTTTTAACTGAGAAAATAAACATTAAAGACAAGATGAACTTCTAAATTAAACAATATGAAAACTTCGTATTCATTCTGATATGTAAAAACAATTATCAACAAGTTACGGGAGTGATTGTGACAGCTTGTTCCAATGCCCTTGCCGTGATATGACCTTGAAACCTTTCTCTAACGTGCTGTTTCTAAAAAAGTTAGCATTATTATTAAATGTTTTCAAATTTGGGTATCTTCGTATCAAATTAACTGTTTAATGCAAACTGTACCAGTTAGTTATTTCTTTTGTTATAATAAAATATAATATAAGTGATTCATTGTTTAATTTAATATTTATTATTATTTCTTTTTTTTTTTTTCCGCTTACACACTTCCTCAGCAAGGGATATTTAATTAAATTACAAGTGAAAAAACATAGACCAAGACCGGGAGTTGAACCCAGGACCTTCAGGTTTCCGTCCTGACGCTCTAACCATCTGAGCTACCCTGGTATCTACCGATATTGGTCGATGTTATCTCACTTGTACGGTTTTTACTGCAATTATTGAACCAACAGACTGACTACCTCGTGTATACGACATTGAAGACAATCTTAATTCTTATTTTGCAGCCTAGACTGCAAAATAAGAATTAAGATTGTCTTCAATGTCGTATACACGAGGTAGTCAGTCTGTTGGTTCAATAATTGCAGTAAAAACCGTACAAGTGAGATAACATCGACCAATATCGGTAGATACCAGGGTAGCTCAGATGGTTAGTGCGTCAGGACGGAAACCTGAAGGTCCTGGGTTCAACTCCCGGTCTTGGTCTATGTTTTTTCACTTGTAATTTAATTTAATATTTATAGTCATAAATGTGTAATTTGCAACTGCTGGTGGTTGGTACAGTAACATAGATTGTGTTACATATTGAACTGTTATAATATTACCATTAAATGTTTATTAATTCCCAAAAAATTTATAATAATAGTGGTTTTGTTTGTGCTTTTTCTAAGATTAGTCGGATCACTATCACTATCACTGTTTTTATATATATTTGATTCACCGTGTTATATAAAATGTATATCTGCCTTTACAATTTTGTTTAAAAAAAAATCTATTTCTGCCTTTTGATTATTAAATAACTGTCATTATTTTACTTTGTTTTATTTATTTATTTCCTTTTTGCGTCTGTTTTTATTTATATATGAAAATTATTGCGTCTTATATTTCTATATGCATATATGATGCTTACTGTATTCATTTACTTTAACCAAGTCATTTTCTCGTCTGCATTGGCCATGTGTGTGTTACAAAGGTCATATCATCCTGGTGAAGATGCAGATAATGATTCAGTAAATAACATTAGAAGTAGTGATGGACCAGTTCTTTGTAATTCTGAAAACCGTAATAATAGGCAAATTCTAGATTCCGCGTGTCGATAACTCTGCCCCCATGGTGTATAAGGAGGCGTGTACGGAAGAAACACAACAAATGTTTCAACGGACAAACAGTGAATTTCATCCGAAATTACATAGACGAACAACTGAAACAAGCGCTGGTTCCAAAGACAGATTATGCTATCTAAACACTAGGCGCATTCGTAAAGTAAGTACCGTTTTGAAAAAAAAAACTAGTAAAAAATATTTTTCAAGCCAATTTTATTTTGACATGAAAGAGCTCACCTTAAACTATTTTTCAACATAGTTTCCGCCAATGTTCAAACCCTTGTTGTAGCGGTTGACCAGCTTTTCCATACCTTCTTCATAGAAACTTCCCGCCAGTGACGATAGTCAAGACTCCACAGCATTTTTCAACTCATCGTCAGATCAAGAGCACTTGCCGCCTAGCTGACGCTACAAGTGCAGGAACAAGTGGTAGACGGACGGCGCCAAGTCCGGGCTGTACGGCGGGGGATCGAACTGTTCCCAACGAAACTGTCGAATCGCAGTTTGAGTGTCACCGACAGTATGGGGCCGAGCATTGTCATGGAGCAACGCAATTCCTTTACCGAGCATTCCTCTCCGTTTGTTTTGAATTGCACGCCGTAGTTTCCTCAAAGTTTCACAATATCGTGGCGCATTAACTGTTTCAGCTCTGGGAAGAAATTCAGTAAGCAAACCCCTTTCCTAACCCAGAACACAGTGCACATGATTTTTTGTCCTGTCACTGTCGTTTTGAACTTTTGTTTTTCCGGATGAATATTGAGTGTGCCTCCACTCCATTGATTTTTGTTTGGATTCTGGTGCGACATGACGAACCCAAGTTTCATCAATTTGGTTTAAAAGGTCCTCTTCCTCTTCACTGTACCGTGTGAGAAATATCAAAGCATCGCAAGTCGATTGGTTTTGTGAACATCGGTGAGCGTTTTTGGAACCCATCGAGGACACACCTTGTGATTACGTAAGCGGTCTGTAACGATTTCGTACAAAACAGTTTGTGAAATCTGCGGGAATTCGTCTAAAAGCGGGTGTCATTGTGAAACGTCTGTTCTCGTGGATTTCATCAACTTTCCTTACCAAATCGTCGTTGACAAAAGAAGGGACCAATCCGAGCCTCATCGTGGACGTGTGTTCAACCTTCATTAAACATTCTATCCCACTTTCTCACCATTCCCTCACTCATCGCGTGTTCGCCGTAAACATCTTTAACTTGACTATAAATTTTGGTCGGTTTCACGTTCTTTGCGTTAAAAAATCGAATTACAGCACGAACCTCACAGTCGGCGGGAACAGTAATTGTCTTAAACATTTCAAATATGCACAGCAAACTGTTAACGCAGCGTAAAGCAGAAAAAAATGCCTTCAGTTGAGAGCCAGTGAACAAGGAAGACTAGCGCGCATGCGCGGCACACCGACTGCAGCGCTAGAATGAAATAGTACTTACTTTACGAATATACCTCATAATAGATTTTAATACATTTAGTATAGAAATGCATCGATGTACAATGACGTCATAATGGGCCGAAGTATTCATGACTAATTACAACTGTTGACAGGTTCACAACCACTTTGACATCAGTTTGAGCGTTTACTTCATGACCAGAAAAGGCAATGAAGTGCAGCTTGTAGGGCAGGTAGAACCGGGCAAACAGCTGAACTTGCCTCTTCAGGCAATCTACACACCTACCAACGAACTGTTCTTCAGTGTCACTGGGTGAGTACTATAATAATTTGAACAAATTATAAGTCTATTTTATATATTTATAAATATACATATTTATATATTTACATTTTTATATATACAGGGTGTATCAGGAAGAAACGGAAAGAATTGCAGGACGTGTTCTACTGGTGAAAATAATGAAAAAAGTTCCTGTAAACGTAGGTCCGAAAACGCTTCGTTTTCCAGATATCCGCCATTTTGTTTTTTGTACAAAATAATTCATATCTAGAGAACGGTTTTACTGATTGAGTTCAAACTAGGTATGAAGTTTAACCTGACAATGATATACCTCAAAAAAAATAAACGATTAAATCCAATCATGCGTTTCAAAATGACGGCTGTTTGAAAATTTCAAACCTAAATTACTCCAAAACCGTACATTTCAACGAAAAATGTCAAGACATCTTTTTTGTAGCCCTTTAGATTTCCTATCGGATAGTGTAACTGTCAAAACAATCAGATGAAGGATAACAGTTAAGTTATGTGTACTAATTGGTTTGTTCAACCCGGCATCCTATACCAACACAGTAAATACTACAATATTGTATGGACATTTGTTGTCATTACCTTTTAACTTAGCTATTATCCTTCATCCGATTGTTTTGATAGTTAGACCATCCGATAGGGAATCAAAAGGGCTACAAAAAAGGTGTCTTGACATTTTTCGTTAAAATGTACAGTTTTGGAGTAATTTAGGTTTGAAATTTTCAAACCGCCGCCATTTTGAAACTCATGATTGGATTTAATCGTTTATTTTTCTTGAGATATATCATTGACGGATTAAACTTCGTGCCAAGTTTGAACTCAATCAGTCAAACCGTTCTCTAGATATGAATTATTTTGTACAAAAAACAAAATGGCGGATATCTGGAAAACGAAGCGTTTGCGGACCTATATTTATATGAACTTTTTTCATTATTTTCACCAGTAGAACACGTCCTGCAATTCTTTCTGTTTCTTCCTGATACACCATGTATATTAAATGACAGTTATTTAATTATTTTACTTTATGTCTATATTTTAATACTGCTTTTAATTAACAAAAAAACTGTCTGGCCACTTTATATTGATGATTACTATGTACAATAATTAAGAGGTTTTATAGAACTCATCAATCATTCATCAATGTAAATTTATTTCCGTACTCATGATGATAAAAAATTATTTGAAAACACATATACGATTTAATTATTTACTCTGCTTTCCCCAAAATTAACCGATTTCCTTCATATTTGGAATCAAAATAATCAGGCGATCAAAACACAGCGCGTGAAATATTTTGTTTTAAGTTTTTCTTTCAATTAAAAAAGTTTGCATAATGACATTGGCACAATCAGCAATGAGCCACCAACAAAGGCCGATGACGAGTACCCATCTCCAATCTCGCACAATAGACCCAAGGTTAAGTGTATTAGTACGGTCGACTGGTTCTGCCTCATCCTGAGGTGGTATAGACTGTAGCTATAGTCTTCTTTACCGTACATTTACCAATAGTTAAGTTACGTTTTAACACTGACATTTCATAAATTTGTTCATATTATATTTGAGCATAGTTTTCTTTTGCTGACAGAACAATCCCAGGACTACCTTTTCAAAAGGGTCCTTAGATATTTATTCGTATGTCATACCCGAAACGTACGAGACAAAGTTTACTTCTTAGTACAGTTAAATATATTGCATTTTACTTTTCAGACACACAGTGTCGGTGGTGCCTTTTGTGTGGAAGGACTTGCAGAAGTCGCTCGCTATGACCAAGCTGCTTCAGTGTAACGCAAAGAACACCGAAGAGAAAGAACCCTTTTTCATGAAGGTATGTAACACAATCAGGTAATTTGCACCTTTTGCAGTAAAATCTCCTATATTGTTTTTAGGTCAAAAGTTTCATTCTAGTACGAAAAATTTTAAAAATTTATACTTCCGGTAAAAAAAATGTGCTTCTAGTTGTTGGATTTTTTTGGCTAGCGAATTCGTCCGTGCGACTTGGAACACCGACGTGTGTACCAAATTGTTTGGTCAAGTTTGGATCAACCCGGACGTAAAGTACGTTCGTCAGACTGTGAACACATAAATTCATATATATATTTTAACTAGCAGCCCCTGCACGGAGAAACAAATCAAAGTTAATTTATATTAACTAACTAAACAAATACACCAATAAATATGTTATACTCTGTATTTCTTATGGGGATTTTTAGTAACTTTGACCCCCCAAACCCCCTAAAAATTTTTTAAAACCTTAGCAAGCACCTAGGACCCTTTAGGAAGCTACATGCCAAATTTCATTCCAATCCGTTCGGAGGTTTTTTTTTGTAACTTTGATCCCCCGTCCCAGATCCCCCTAAAATTTCATATTTTTTAAAAACTTTCTTAGCGAGCACCCAGGGCCCTAGAGGAAGCTACATGCCCAATTTTATTCCAATCCGTTCTGTGGTTTTTGAGATTTCGTGATGAGTGAGTCAGTGAGTGAGTGGTATTTGGATTTTATATATATATAGATTACAAATATTTCAACTTACGTCATCCCATACTCGAATACTCCTCTCCTACCGGTTTCGCTGCACCAACATGTCAGCATCTTCAGGAGTGATTCGCTACTGATTCGTTGAAATCATTTTTTGCATGATAACATTTTTAGAAGGAGTGTTTGATCCATCACGATGCTTCTACAGGGTTCATATGCGTCTTGGAAAACCTGGAATTATCCTTGAATTTTCTGTGATGTCCTTTAAAATTACGTTTCTGTCCTGGAATTTTCCCCTCTATTCCAAAATACCGATTTCATTTCTAAATTTTATTGATTGATCTGAGTTTGTATACCAGTAGTACATGTAGCTAGTTTTACCAATTCAAACCTAATAAAAATTTAAGATTGAGAATGCAGGTTGTTGAAAATTCATACTATAGTAGTTTTGAAATTTTACAGTTTAAGACTTTCTCCATCGTCTTACCAGGAATTCCCAGGTACTGGACTTTGGGTTGATACAACTTGCTTTGTTATTCATAACTGTGCATGTTTGTCGACTCCTAATAGTAAAAAGTCCAGTATCTGGGAATTCCAGAGGGCTTAGCTTTACTGTTTTTATACTAATTACTATGTTTTATAACTTTGAGTGATCTACTGGATTAAACCCTTGTAAAAAATAACAGATGTATCATCTTTAACATTTCAATGTTATTTAAATGGAGAAAAATTGTAACTCTGATTGGCCATTATGTTGGATTGAGTCAACATACAGACCTCTGTTTTGCACCAATCTTCTTCTTTTATCAAGGCCTTTAAAATGAGGTGTCACTCAATAGGGGTTCTCATTTAAAATTTTCGACTTACTCCCAAAATATCCCATTTTTGAGGGAGGGGTTGAAATTTACGATACACTAAAAAACTCTATTTTTGTTCATGTTAACAATCCCCAAAGCAAATCTGTCTACTTCCATTAATAAAAAAATAATAGATGGGGGGAGGACTTTTAAGACATCTGGTATTCTTTAGTTAACTCTCACAATCTCATCACTTTTTACGACATGTATTTTCCGTTCTAGAGTGTTATCTAAAAAAGAGTTACTTTTTACTATAGTATTGAGTGGTTTAAGTGTCTTGGAAAATCAAGATATTGTACTGGAAATTCTTTTTGAAGAACCTGTATGAACCCTGTTCTAATGTAAACAAGCTGTATTTTTTCATTTCTCAGGCTATTGGGGAGATCGAACAGGTGTACTTTGAACTGAGCAACCGACACACCATGGCTAGTAACTGTTACAATATCCACCTCCGCCCTACGCTCGTCCTGAAGAACTTCCTTCCTGTGGATGTAATCTGTTGTCTGCAAGGATGTGCCATTGAGAAAAAACTAAAATCCGGAGACCTGCTACAGATACCTACCACAGAGCCAGGGTGTTCTTCCTTAGTCTTGCGAGTAAGTTTTTACCTTATCGTTTATAATTTAAATTCTGGGAATCTATATTAGTAGTACTTTTTAGAGGTGGCAAGATCTCGAAACTCTCGAGTGAAGGCCGTTTCACACCGGCGTAGCGTAGCTTAAGCGACGTCTTTTGAAAGACATAGCGGACTTCAAATGTAATGTAATGGTACATTTCAGACCGCCGTAGCGTCGCCAAAGCTACGTAATACCCGTCTGCCTTGCTATGTCTGTGTTCGTAGCCGTCACTCCGTATCTCGGTTCTGAGCCTATAACGACAACATGCTCAGTTGACACTTGACAGTGTTGTGCTTCTGCGTATAAATAATATAGTTCAGTCAAATTAGTTCAAAATGGCGGCGAATCGTGCATTAAATCATAGGGTTCAAATTTTTTCTGGAATTTGTAGTGGGTGGTCCCCTGAATAACGCCTAAAGTCCTATTGATTTCAGGCGCAGCGGGGTGTGGGAAGAGGTCCCAAAGGTACCTTTTTTTTGTTTTTGTCGTTTATCTCGAAAATGGTGCGTCGCACAGAAAATTTTATAGATTCAAAAATTAAAGGTGATAAAATTCCTTTCCAAATAGTTTGTACCTACATGTTACCGTTTTCGAGATATGAGCCGTTAAATATGAAAATTTATAAAAAAAAGCGGTAGCGGTTCAGGTATTTCGTCAATCTTCCTCTTAGAACTCTTTCCCATTCCATTTCACAGAAAAATTGTGAAAAAGAAAGTTGTAGAGCAGTGATGGGCAAACTTTTTAAAAGGAGGGCCAGATAAAATTTAAAAATTTACAGGCGGGCCAAAAAAAAAAAAAATACAAGTTGTACCATCCTCAAAGGGAACAAACAAAACGGAAAGCGTACTGAGTCAAAAATAGGATGGTACATACATAAAAAAAAAGATGATAAATCCTTCTAAGGATAATAAACTGTAGCCTTACCTTATTTTGGAAAGTTTTTCAAGAAACACCTGAATTAGCTATTCACAGGAAAAGCCAAACAAATACAATTCGCTAAATAAACAATTTGTTTATTAAAATATTATTTTAAATTAAAAATACAAAAGATTATACGCCCTTAAGTAATAAAATTTTAAATTGACATGCCCTTAAGTACAATTGATTTTCAAAGAAAATGTTTACAAAATATATATATTAATTAATTAAGTTCAAAAAGAAAAACCCTCCCCAAAATAAAATTTGAAAAACCCTCCCTGTTTACAATAAAAAAAATACAAAATTACGAACTAGTAGTGTTTACAAATTTACAAAATTGAATACATTCACCATGGATTTGATAATAATTTTATATCTATGGCCAAACTTAATTCTAGGTAAGAATTAATTAATAAAAAAAAAATTATGAGACGTCTCTCTATTTAAAAAAAAAGTAAGTAGATTTTCTAATATAGAGCCCTTAGGGCTAAGGTCCGAAATATGCTATAGCTGCACCACCCAATTATTATTATATAAAAAAAAATATTACTGTAGCCTTTTTCAACTATGTAAGCCTTTATTATTTAGATATCATTTTTTAAGTAACAGACAGTTCAAAAATTCTAGCAACACTCAGAAAGTTTTCATATTAGCTGGTTGTTATTGTTCGAAGATGGAAGACAAAACTTGTAGGATGATTAACCCATGTAAAACTTGGACCAGTGATGTTCACTATAAGAAAAAAACACATGTTTTAGTACATGGCTAAAAACATGTATAAAGTTGCGTAACTATTTCATGTATGAAACTGTACATTAACCTCGTGTATAGAACTGTATATATTTTCCTGTATGAAACTGTAATTTAGCCTCGTGTATAGAACTGTATACTAATTTATAGGCTTACAAAGAAATATTTAAAACAGAGCTTTTAATACACACTATTACACCTTTATAAGGCTTAAAAGGCTTCTAAATCTTATAAAGCAAACAGTTTAAGGCTTGTGGCTACGTAAAGTAAAACAGATAGGCTATGTAAAATATAGGCTATGAAAAAGTTAAGATATGACATAAAATATACTTTGCAAGTGTAGAATAAATGTTACAGTTAAATTCACACAAAACATATTATTATAGCTAACTCAGGGTGTAATTTAGGTTTGAACATTACCTGGTAGAAGATAGATGGATAACTTAGTCGGTAGACATGTTTTGTAACGAAATAGGCCTTAGGCAAGGTCAGACAATTTGGCTAGAAACGCCGTAAAACACGTCACAAGAATACTTTAAACCACTCACTAACGCATATTAAATAAAACTAGCTTACTGATGGTTAAATCATTACCAAGACGGTATTACATTTAAATAGCTTCGGTTTAGTCCAAAGTAGATCGTGTTGTCGCTTTCAGATTACATAGTCAGGCCACTGCAGAAAGATGAATTAACAAGAACGGCTTGCCTAGTACGCTTCCAACTGCTAACAGCTGATGCGAGTGGCACACTGGTCTACCCACAATGTTGCCAACTGAATAGGCCTTGGCGCGCGAATTCAAAAAAAAAAGGCTAGATACTTGGATATACGTTTCTACAAACGCTACAAAGTTATAGGCCTAAACCTTTTTATTGTTTAATTTTACATCATACACAACTTATATACTAAAATGGTAAAAACTTCCAAACAAGTCACAAAAAATGATTAATCTTGTACCAATCTTACAAAAAGAATAATTAAGGGAACGGGAGCAATACTGGGCCACATAGATTGGTACTGTTCAAAACTTACCTTTAAAAATTTAAATATCACCAAACGTAGGAATGTTTCAGCTTATTACTCACAATACACAAGATACCTAGAGGTTAACTCAATAAACCATAGAAATAGATGTAAATTTTGGCTTTATTAACCAAAATGTAAAAAAAAGTTTATATGCCCTTAATACAAGAAAATGAAATTATTTATATGCCCTTAATACAAGAAAAACTTCAGATTTAAAAGAATACATATATTTATTTTATTAAGTTGAATTTAAAAGCCCTCCCCAAAAATAAAAATCAAAACCCTCCCTTTTAATAATGATTACAGAAATTATACAAAAGGTTAGACAAGATTACAAAAAAATTAACATGAAATACCATGGATTTGTTTAAGAATAAATATATATATGTCGTTGGCCAACTCTAAAGCTAATTATAAATAATTGAATAAATAAACAAAATTAATTATGAGACGTCTCTCTATAAAAAAAGGTATATGAATTTCTAATATACAGCCCTTAGGGCTAAGGTCCGAAATGTGCTAGCTTGCTCCTCCCAATTATTAAATACAAACATATCCTATATAGTATACATATACAAAATTACTTTTTCAAAATACAGCCTGTTTAATATTTAACACAAAATCAACTGCAGATCATTCATATTTTAAATTAATCTCTGTCTGTAACTAAATCACTGTAGATATAAGAATTTTTATTGTATTTAAAGTCCTGTTGGGAGGTAGGCCTTTTCAGTAAGGCGTAGCTGTGGTGTAGCTTATGGCATTGTATGGTTAAATATTCCCTGAAGTTGAACCAGTGTAACTGCATAACACAAATAAAAATTCCTTTTTAGAAAACTTGCAGCTAATTTAAATAAGCATAAAACAGATAGTTCTTTTGAGTTGGCTGTTTTTTAAAATTTGTAGCACAAGGTGACAAATTGCTACTTAAAGATTGTAATAGTTAATACAACATGTATCATGTTGCATAAGAATGTTTCTACATGTTAACCAAACCACATGGCAACATAAAAATGTTCTTGTTTAGTTACATAATATACATGTATCAGTAATATTATGCCTATAGCTCATTAAAAGTTTTCAATATTCTGGTTATACTGCAGAAAACTACACAGTTACAGTTAATTAATACAGAACAGTTTAGGCTAGTTTTGTTTGAAATATGTTAAGGCTTTAGTAATACACAACAT
>JAGFPH010009722.1:25678-36674 GCA_018207615.1 Philaenus spumarius | reverse complement strand
AGCAAAAATAGATCATCTGCAACTGTTAAGAAGAGAGCTTATGAAAATTATAAATTTTTAAATACACTAGCCTACTTTAATTTATAAATTGTTGCCTAATAATTGAGGTAGGTAAATCACTCTTAATGGTAAAGACTATAAAATCGACATATTAAAAAAAATATTGTAAATTAGTAGTTTTATTTATCTAAAAATTATCTTAACCCTATATCTGGCAATATTAAAATGCGCAATTTGCGCACGGGCCCCCTAGTAAAATATACAGTTTAAAAGAAAGCAGATGATTATTGTAATGGCATTGAAAACATTTGCATCAGCTGTGCTTTGTATTGTTAAAATGGACAAATTTCACTTTTTAATTTAATAAAAAGACGTAGAAAATGAATTTTCCCAGACTGGTGACCATTTCCAATCGATTTCTCGTGGCCAAAAGCCCCATATAAAATCAAAAAATGAAAAATCCTTAGACGGAGATTCCAGATCCATTTAGCAGACAAACAATTATCTCTCGCTTTAGAAGATAAGATACGTACAATCCAGTCTTAGTTCTTTAAGGCTAAACATCCCCGAAAAAGTTGTGTTTTTGGCCCGATAGATGGCAGCACCTCTGCGGCAAATTTGTACTACGAATAATTTCCGTAATTATTAACCGATTTTTGTTTTGTAAGTTATTTTGTAAATGATATGAATAAAAAATTCACGCTATTGTAATGTTTTTTTTTAAATTTATTTATAAAAAAGTTTTATACAGATTTTTTTTGCTGTAATATTTTGTTTAAATCGCAGGTAGTCATTTTGTAAATACAAATTTTAAAAGAATTTTGCCGTTTTCAGATATTAACTCGGTCAAATGGTCTTATCGGAATCGTTTTTTAAAGATATTATCATTATTTCTCTCACGCTCCGGTCTTGTCCTCCCGCCGCGTAGCGCACCATCCCCCCCCCCCCAGCACAACCCAGCCAGCCGCTCTGCCCAGCCCTGCAATTGTAGCGTTTGTCAACTCACTCACTACTCGCATTCATACTCTGGCCGGACACACTTACTAGACTAGACCACTGATTACGACAGGTGTTTGTTATCTATTAAAAAGTATTTTCTGTAAGTCGAAAAGAGACATTTAGAATAAATTTAGAAAAATATACAGTAGTTCAAATTAAAGGATTTATGAAAGTAGGCCTATATACAGGTTCTTTGGCCATACATTATTCAATAACACCAGGGTATGAATAATATTACCCTATAACGTTAGTTATTTGTTTCAAATAAAACTTATATTTTAATACATGAAAACGAGAAATAAATAAAAAATTAATAGTCCAAAATACCATTTATTTAAAGTAAGCCTGAAGTGTAAAAAATAAAAATAAAATATAATACAATTCAATATGTTGCATGTCAAAGTGAAAAGTTCTACTTTAATAATATGTTTAACATTTTTAGCAAATTTTGATATTTATTTGTAATTAGTTTAAGTTCTTTGTTCTGTGAGTATCAACAGCTATCCTCCGGAAATGTTTTTTCTGTGAACTTAGCAGCACTGCAATAAATATGAAACAACTGATCTAGTGATTGAAGTTGCTACAGAAGATAGCTGAAAGACTTCTCTAACTATTAATGCCATAATTTAAGATAATATATTGTCTTTTCATTTGTAAATTGCCTTTAAACTTAAATTTGCCTAAACGTGATGTGACACCCGTTTTATTTTGTTTACAAAAGTTAGTATTACAAAATGAACAAACACCTTAGGAAAATACTTTTACTGTAAAAGTAAGAGGTTTTGTTTCCCTAATGTTTTGGTATTATTGTTTTAATTTTAGTTTTATAATTTAATGAGTAATTCGCGTAACGGGTGTTACATAATTTAATGTATCGGGTGTTACAATTCAACACAATCACAACAATTCAGTGTTTAGTATATTTATATTCATTTTAAGTAAAATTTAAATACATAGCCCTATTGAGAGTTTATTAATTTTGGTAGCAACACTTAAAAAGTTAAGAATATGTTATTTTAAATAAAATTGAACACGATAACACCTTCAAATTTCATACTGCGAATTTCCTATTTGTAATTCCAGAATCAATCTTTTAACATATTTACTGGGCAATGAATGTTAGGCGTATCAAATGATTTTATTTATCTTTAAAGTTTTAATTCTATTACTATTACACCTCATAAATTTTTTTCCTCACGATAAAATGATGAGTGACGTTGTAAAGTGTCAGCAGCATTTGCTAAAAGCCAGAGAGTGAGATAAAAAAAGAAGAGAAGAGAATAATACACTAAAAGAAGAACAACTTGAAAAGATCCAAAGCAGAGTAAAAAAATGTAGGGAGAAAAATAAGAAGCGCAACTATCATCAATATATCAGATTTCGCTGGGATATTAAATATTATATTCTGAGAGATGACAAATTTAAGAATATTTTTGGCAAATTACAACAACCTACAGTAGCCCAAAGGACATTTTACAATTCTTTACGAGTTTTCACTAGCAGTTGATATTTTTGAAAAATGAATGAGCTTATGAAGTTCCAAATTGTTAATTCTAGAATTTGATTTAGCGATTATTTTGTTTTTATTTAAAGTTTTAGGCCTATTCTATTAATTCTTGATAGGGGCATATATAAGACTGATCTTTAGTAAGTCTAATTCATAATAGGCCCTAAGGCATGGTATAAAAAGTACTGAACTATATCCATGTAATGTATTAAGTATATATATTTGTTAAATATAAGTTTTTTTTATGAAATATAAGTTTTTATTTCTTATAGTGATCAAAGAAACCTCAATTATACTTCTTGTTGTTATTTGACACCTTATTATTATATAATATATATTAAAAATCTTAATTTTAGCAACAGCGTAACACCCGTTACATTTTAATGTAACACCCGTTACACAAGATTTAATTTTATGTTTAAAAAAAAAATTGAATGCCAATATCAATTTGAATTACAGTTCCATTACATAGTGCATTTACTGTGGAATAACTCATATTTTTTTCAAAATTTTACAGTTTTAAAATTCACAGAGTTTTAAGAACATTTACATGAAGTTCAACTTCACTATCCATTTTCAGTAACACCCGTTACACTCCTTTTTTCTATATTTTAGGCTAACTAAGATATAGTTAGCCTTCGTTGAAAGCCGAAGTTGCTTTTTAGATTTTGTTGTTCCTCGGCGATCCATTGAGAAAACAAATGTTAAACGAAAGAACGTTCTCAATAACAATGATTACAAGACGACGCAATAGTACAACAAATAAGAATCGCAGGAGAGCACATGGATGGAAACGCGGGAAACCGTCATGCAACTGTATACAAGCAACATCTGAGACGCGTGGTGGGGGGATAGGTGGCGCGAGTGAGTCACAGCGGCACTGCACCTGCTTCGTGTCACTCTCGCGTTTGTTCTCATTACTGTAAATGTATAAACAACGATACCGACTAAACCAGCTAGGCGATTTTAAAAATTAAAAGTGTAAAATTAATTAAAAATTATTGTCTTCAAAATGACTACCTGCGATTTGCATTTTTCGTTTTGTAACACAATTATTTTATTATTATTTTTTAAACCAGCAACTTAAATAAAATTTAGCTTCATTGGCGTGAATTCTAATCTTATTCCGTTCACAAATCAGTTTTGCAAATGACCATCGGACGAAAATTCCACCAATAAACACCAATACAAAATGGCTCCATTTTGGTGCTGCGCCGTGGTGGCAGAATTTGGAACTAATCCTGGGATGTTTAGCCTTGGGGAGATTGCTTCCATGCAAAACTAATGCTTTAATTAAAATGGGTGAAATTTTTGTATTTAATGTACCAGTAAAAACCAGTCAATTTTGAAAAGTAGTTTTTACACAACACCCAGCCATTAAAACAAGTAATGTATAAAAAATAAAATAAAAATAGATTAATTTACATGCATTTGAAAAATATTTTATCAACGTACTTGGGTGTAGTTTCAATACACAATGCATTGCGTGTTTCGCACGCCAACCCCCGTTTTTGGAGTATTTCAATACAAAATGCATTGTGTGCTTCGCACGTTAACCACCGTGTATTGTTAGAGTGCGTCCGCTTTAAAATATTAGTGATTATTACGTAGAAAGGTTCGAAAAATAAAAAATGAAGTAATTTCTACTCATTTAGGCTATAAATAGTAAAAATAAAAGGTCAGCTCTCGCAATAGGAAATAAGAAATTTGCGTAGCAGGGAAGGTGTTAATCGAGGCATCTCCAAAATATGGAAATAATTAATTACTAAAATAATACCACAACTTTAACAGCTTAAAATACGTTGATGTTTACCATCACAGGTACCATGGGGGAAAACATAGCCTATGTCTGTGAAGTATAAGGTTTTGGAAAAACAACAGAAATAAGTTTGTAGTTTACCTATGATGTAAACCAAGACAATTTCAACTTAATTACTGCAATTCAAACATCGTTTGTCATATGATTTGTTCGTTTGTTTGTCGGTTTGTTGCTGGTTAATTAGATGCTCTTGAGTAAGTAGACACAAAGAAAAGTTTTGCCTATATCGTGTTATACACCATTTTATTCAAAAAAGAATTTTAGAATCTTCAGTCAAATGAAAAATTACACTTTTAGAAGCACTTTTTCCTTAAATTTTAATCCAATTGAATCTTATATATTTTTTAGATTTGTTTACAAAATTATGATAACCAGTAGTATTCAATATTAAGTAAATATATTTCACGTAATTTAGTGTAAAAGGTTAGAATTCAAACACAAATCAAATAGTGAACTGTACTCAGAGATTTTCTGAAAATATAACACTTAGTATGCACAAAGAAAGTTCTAGTGTAAGAAACGTCTTCGAAATAAATTCTGACGAACTAGTAGGCTAATGATATTCAACTCAAGCACCAAATTAAAAAGTAATCTGAAATTACACATTTAGCGAACTATTGAAATCATAAAAACGAAAAGATTCAATTTATAGTGTCCTCAACAGTCTTATACATTTTGCATTGCACGTCACTTTGAAACTGGGTCAATTTGAGTTTCGTCTGAGAGCACTTGCAATTATAGCATTGTTTAACGTTTGCGATGTAATATTTTAAAGTAAAACAAACTTAAAGTTTTGCTTACAGGTAACAATATTGGTTGAATAGTTTAGTTTAATAAAACTTGCAATGTCTTGTATCATTTACCTCAAGACAAAATTGAATTAAATATTTATTTCTGCGGATTATTCATAATAACAACTATGACAAATACAACTTTGTTGAGATGGTTCCCACCCTCTCCATTTGTATTTACCGGATTCTCTGTTAAATTATATTTGTTTTTATTTTTGATAAACCCTATTTTTAAAATACCCAAACTAAGGTAAATAATGTTTATATAAATATATATATAATGTTTTCTAAATTTCCCCTGAGTGAGAATAACTATCCCTAAATCAGATTTTCCTAATCTCTTTCCGTCTTTTAAATAATATAAATTTATAAAAACAATATGTTTGAGCTTATAATTGCCAGGCGATGGTAACAACTAAGATTTTTCGCCTTTATAAAAAAAGTTATAATTGTTTTTATAAAGGAAATTTGAGAGAGTGCAACAACTGTAGTTATAAAGAAAACTATCTAGTTGTAGTTAACCAAATCATACGAAGAAACAAACAAAACCTAGAAACCTGTGTAAACTTAGACTGTAGTAAAGACTCTTCGACCAAGCTGCCAGTAAAAAACTTATAGCTAGACACAATTTGAATAGAAAACCACAGTCTGGTCAAAACATGACCACTGGTGTTGTACCACCTGGTCACACCATTTATATAACGGGCGTCTAGCCTAACCGGAATAGGTAAAAACGGGAGGCATTTAAATATTCATTTAACCTTCCATCGGGCGCATACAGGAAGCTACCTCCATATCACTGACATTTTTCTAATAAAATGTGGAAAAGTGCGCTCGGCTGTCTAATTGTCTGCCCCATTTCACTTGTCTAGGAATCGACCCATATCCAATTTTGATATCAGGTTTCAAATCCTCCAGCTATGCCTCGGTGGTCGCCGATGCCAGATTTGAAATCAGCGACGCAAAAAACCCCCAGGGGATGAGTTTAGTTTCGCTTGGGCGTGAATCTCATGAGAAGCCTTTGAGATGACGTACATCAGCAATCCTAAACTCCAGGACGGCGAAGGGACACAAATTTGGAAGTCATATTCGGGATCAGCGACAGTACAGAAATATACAGAAATACTACAGTAAAATTATGCAAAACATCTCAAGCCTTTAGACCAGATAACTAGTCATAACCCGTCAGCTTGGAAGCGAGCCAACCACCGTTTGCTTTACTTCCGCCCTCCTTCCCTCAAACCTCAGATAAGAAAAGCTACCTGGTCTCGCGAGATTCGAACCCAGGATCTTCTGATCAGGAAGACCCAACGTTACCTCTTGGCTTCTAAGGCTTGTACAGAATAAAAATGAAAAATATCTCTCTTAGTCACTTAATAAAGCAACCATATTGTCTATCTCGTCCCTCGTTTATAAGGGAATTTTTTAAATTAGTTTACATTATTTATTGCCGTTTCCCGAAAACTGGGTTTTTTGAACGTTTGAATCTTTATGAATAGAATGAAAACCCTTTATGATGAAGATGAAGACCCTAACAACCCATCTTACAGTGCTGGACATTATTAGACGTAAGTTAATTCATTATTATAATCACTTTCAATTTTTCCGAAAGTTGACTTTTCTCATATAAGATGCCAGATATTTCAGGAACCGCTGGAGATATTATCACAATTTTTTTTCTAAGACCATGTTATAATAAGCTAGTGTTAAACATGAGATTTGTGTTCATATTTAATTACAGGCCGAGGAAAAAAATAAAAATATAACAAAAAAAATTTAAAAAATATACATTTATAAAAGAGCTTACGAAAATTCTGTTTTTCATTAATAAAAGAAAACTGTGTGTTAATCACTAGATGTTGAGCCTATCTTTAAAGTGAAAAAACAATTATGACTCTAGGCCTAATAGTTTGCTTAATATATGACATTTGCCTAACATTGAGTTTAAATGAGAGTCGGACTGCCCTTAAACAAAAATAGAAATCATTGAAATATTGATAAAACCTTGTGTCGTAAGAACAACGTACTTTTCATACATAAATGTAATAATATATATATATATACGATCATTAAATGTTTTGAACAAGGTAGCCTACATTTTTATAGAGGTTTTCTTTTATTCAGAAATGTTAACCATTCTGTGTCGAAGACAATTCCCTTACGTAACCGGAATGTTATTTAGTTTTCTCGAATTTAGAGTCATGTCATGTTTTGGAAACAACCCTCGGGCTTGAGAGGGTCCGTCGTTGTACTTTGCTGAGTAAGGGAAGCGACCTTCGTTATCTTGAAGAGGATCTTTTGTCGGGTAGTTAGTAAATTATGTTTTCAACTTATAGTATTTGTATGTGAGTGCAGTGAGATATTTGAGAATTATTTACGCATTTCAATTATTCTTAGTAAGTAGATGAGGGTGACCATAGATTTTTAAACAATGAAAAGTGCTCGTTGTCCCTGTAATATAATGAGCAGGACACTCCAATGATTGTAGAAAATCAAATATAAAGAATTTAAAACAAGGTTAAAAGAAATAAGAAGGTAAGCAACAATGAATAGGATAAAACAATTTTCGTATATCCATCTTAAGCTGGTTCTCCAACAGAATAATATAGTACATATAAAAATCTAATGTAAATTAAAAATCTTAAATGACAAAACTAAACAAAAATTATACATTTACTAACGTAAACGCTAAGTAATGTGTAGATATAGAACTATTAAAACAAAATAACGAAAATTAGAAGAAAAAAATAGTAAAAATATAAATACAGAGTGATTCAGGAAGAAACTTTCAGGACGTGTTCTACTAGTGAAAGTAAGGAAAGATTTCATTCTTATACACGTAGGTTCTAAAATGCTTCGTTTTCCAGTTAACCACTATTTTCTTTTTTCGTACAAAGTACTTAATATTTTTGTATGTAGGAAATATATTGAAAGCAAATATTGGTAACATATTTGGTGTGAACCAAATATCCTTTACTCACGTACAAGAAATCCAAACGTTTTTTCGTATATTATAAAAACTGTTAATGTAATATACCTCAAAAACCGCTAACTTTACAAAAAAGTTCAATTTTTCAAGTTTTTAGCGAATTTCCATAGGCAAGATGAGCTATTGCAGTGACCGTTATGGCAAGACCTAAGGTCGGGAATAGTAAATAACCACCGACCATGGTCTCCAGAACACGTTTTGGGGTACCATTAGAAATGTTATATATCAAATAATGTGTTCGCACTCTAAAGGCCGATTTGGAACCCACGTTGGTTGTCCATGTCGCTCGGATGAGTTTGTTTGCCAAACAAATCCAACAACCGGAAGCACGTTTTTTGACCGAAAGTAACAATTTTTTTAGACTTTTCGACAGCGAGAATTAAAATTTGTTGGGTTTTTTTTGTTTGTAAAAAAAAACATAAATGTATGATATTTTATACAGCACATTTTGTTTTTTTACACTACCTTACAGCTCGCTTTCTTTCCCCAAAATCGATCAAAACGTAAAATACCCTATAAAAGTACCCAGTTCAAATCCACTTAAGGGATTTTACGGCGGGGTATCTCCTAATCCGTGGCCGACGGCCAAGTTTGTACTCTGTGAGCAAAGAGAAGCAGTCCATAACCCGAGGCGGCAAGGTCGAGGTGAGTCGAAGCTTAGTTGCAAGCAAATAGTAGCAATATACTTCGTACACATAATCGATTTTACAAATATTTGGTTGAAACCCTAAAACATATAAACCTAATTTTGGAAATTGCTTCAACTCACGTCAACGGTTCAGCTGCGCGGTCGGATTATTTATTATTTCTGTAACCTAAAAGATTGACTCTCAAGTCGGCACGAAATTTTCCTGGACTCGAGAATGCAGCGACTGTCTCGAGAGTGTAAGTGATATCAAATGGTCAACACCTTGAGACACGAAACCAATCTAGTGGCTTTCTCTCAAGTGGAAATATAGCATTACATTCATTCAATACGTTCGCATATATTCGCCAAGTTCACAGATTAAGTTTTAGTCACTTATTGTAAACGTCATTTAGAGATACAACCTTTTGAATCAATACGCGGTCACTATATAAAGAACTAGGGGAAACCCCAGCGTGCTCCGAACGCCAACCCCGTTGGAACCTTTATACACATAATCATGTTATGTTTTATGTATTTACAATAAAGATGTAGAATTAATAACAACCCCAAAGCTAAGATGGTAAATAATGTTAAATTTTCAAATCAAATTATTTCGTACATTTTATAACAGCAGTTATAGTTAAGGTTAAAAGAGACAGCAAGGCTCAGGTCTACACTTTAATAAAACAATAACGTAAAAGTTAGAAATACAAATAATTGCTTCAATGTTTGAAAGCAGCTGCTAATGGAAATATTGGAACAAACAGCTGCTTTATCTGTTATTTTATTCAATTGGTTGGTATGGTAATTAATCTAAATACATATTTTGGTTCATCAGTCTAGGCCTAATCTAAGATTTTCCCCACTAGAATTTACAAATATTGAAATAAAACATGTTTTTATCAAAATGAATTCTAGCCTATGTTGCTCAGGGATAGTGTAGCTTTTTATTAGTAAAACCGTTTTCCAATCGGTTCAGTATTTCCAAAGATTACCCCCTACAAACAAACTAATTTTACCCCTTTATATATTAGTATAGATATAGAAGTATAGACATAGATTAGACTTAAATGACGCTTACTCGTACAGCAGTGAGAATGTTGATGTGATTAAGAAGTGGTTATTTAAAGCAAAGATTGAGGTAATTTATCTAAATAAGTATGATATCAGAAGCTCTGTGCTCTTTGTAACAGGGGAGAAGACGAGGATGTTACGCAGTTCAAATCAGTCTATCCAATATTAAGTGAGATACGTTCGAGATATTTATATGAATGTGGCGAGATCAAGTAAAACGTTTATTTTTTTATTATTGGTTTTGTTGACAAAAACAAGTTATATAAATCAAGTATTAACGAGTATAAAGCAACACATGTGATCGATGGTCACAAAATACAATTAAATAACAAGAAAACGAATTTTCAATAATTAACATAAATACACTAAATTAAAAATCTGTAAGAATAAGTTAATAATTTAAGAAGATAAAAGACAAGCAAAAATAAACGGTGCCAGATAACTGCCACATACTTTCTCCCCGTTGAAACTTTATACTTTCCCAAGAGTAGCGTTGGAGTTTGTTATTTAGAATTGCAAAAGTAGGAAAATGTTACCGTGGAAAATATTAGATGCATGTAACACACATCCATATTATATTATTATTATTATTTAAACTATACGATCGATTTCGAACTAATTTGCACCAAAAATGTCAATTAGGCCTGCATAGATGCACGAAAAATGGTTTTGAAAAATTTTGAAAAACAATCCCCTTTCTGGCCAAAAATCCCCAAAAATCATTTACTGTTATTATTATTATCTAAACGAGAATTTTTAGAAAGATGCGGGTTTTGTATATAGTAGGGCACATTAAGAGCTACAAATAAGCTACAAATAAGGGTATTTTTATTTTCGTTAGAGCCGTTTTTGATAAATTTTGATTTTTCTCGTTTTTTGGCCATTTTTGGGGGGGTAAAACACTTTAAAATACAAAATTTGAAAAAATGAAAAAAAGCCTGGAGATATTCCAGAACTACACCTATATACCAAATTTCATCAAAATCGGACCGTTGGTATGGTCTCCAGCTCTGTACACATCCTTACAGACACACGGACAGACATCACAAAAAAAAATCTTTTTGGGGTTCAGGGAGAACCAAAACAAATAATTCCACTAAAAATATGTTTGGGTTCAGGGAGCACCTAAACAAATAATAATAATGAGACGTATTACGTCACATGTTTTATATTTGTTGACGTTAATCAA
>JAGFPH010009722.1:0-25578 GCA_018207615.1 Philaenus spumarius | reverse complement strand
TGAAGGCTCGAGTGAGACGCTGGCTTGAGCAGAGTTAGGTCTGGACTGCAGCTGTTTGGTTCGCGGATAGTTTGTGTGTGCAATTAAACTTAAACGTACATGTGCAAGTTGGTTGGATTTAAACTAAAATGTTATATTTGTTAAATTGTGAACAACTATTGACGTTTAATATTACATTTTAGAGCGAAGTGAAATTTAATAAAACTGTTTTTATATTTGTTGGACGAGTTTTATTCCATAGAATCGGGAACTTAATGTTATTTCATCTTACGCTAAAAATTTCGAGTTTACGTTGCACTATTGTCTTTTTTTTTGAGTTGACATGCTCAGATGAAACGAGAAAAACATTAAGTTTTATTTTAATATCGCGAACTTGGTTTTTGCCGATATTCACGCCCTGACCCGTGCGCTGGCTGACATCGTGGGATTCTCACGGACAATTTGGAACAAGTTTTACGTCGCCACATACAGGTTTTTTTAGTTGAGCTAAGAGAAAAAGAAAACTATCTTACATAAAGAAACAGTTTTGATGACATTTGTGTTTTTTTTAATCTTCAACAATAACCTATATATTAATTAGTAAAATCTTAACAGAAAAATATCGGCTAGATTTGAAACAGACTATACTTTATTGTTTTATTTATCGTTCTGTATTTAAAAATAAAAAATTATCAAACTATGTTTTTCGTGAAGTAATAAAATTAAATTTTGTAAAGGGCCCTATTCAACAAATTTTGTTTACGATTATTTTTTGCGATGACGTCATCAATCATTAAGCATGCTTATTTATTCATGTTAGTAAAGACGTTATTTTAGTTTATTTATTATTTTACATTAAATTTATCAATTAATTTGTAGCATTTAGTGAACCAGAATATTTTTATTTTCTTACTTTGTAATGGGTTTAGTAAATATGTCATGTATATATGTACTTTTTATTATTTTTAATGTAACGTAAAAGTATAGTTATTTTTTTTAGTTATAGTTCTGATTTTAAGTTCCAGACATATATTGTTTATTTTATTCTTTAAAGCTTTTCTTTTTTTTTGCATAAGTATTGTTTTATTTTTGTATTGCATTCTGAAGAGATATTATATTTGTTTTAGTTATTTAGCGAATGGAATCTCAAATTCTTTTTAGCCCTACTTGTACACCTCAGACCAGGTTGTTATTAACCTCGGCTTTTTCGTTGTCTTGGCCAGTAGTAAAAGAAAATATTAATGTCAATTTTTTTCAAATTACAAAATATTTAACAAAATTTATAATAATTAAGACAACGTGGAGCTCTTATGTATATGTAAATTTTTCAAGATCTATTTTATTTTACTTTGTTCACAAGAATTCATGGCATAAAACTTAATAAGAAAATACAGCTCACGCCCCTTCTCCACTGTAGCTAAGCCACCTTTTGTGTTTATATTAATTTTTTATTACAGGTGCGTAATAGGTTCAGGTAGCACAAACACATATAATTCCACTAAACAATTTTTTGGGGGTTCAGGGAGCACCAAAACAAATAATTCCACTAAAAATATTTTTGGGTTCAGGGAGCACCAACACAGACAATTCCACTAAATAATATTTTGGGGTTCAGGGAGCACGAAAACAAATAATTCCACTAAAAATATTTTTGGGTTCAGGGAGCACCAACACAGATAATTCCACTAAACAATGTTTAGGGGGTTCAGGGAGCACCAAAACAAATAATTCCACTAAACATATTTTTGGGTTCAGGTAGCACCAAAACAGATAATTCCACTAAAAATTCAAATTCGAAAATTTGGACGAAAACAATACTTTCTCCATATACTACGTATAGGGTGGAGAAAGTAAAAAGAGATCACAACTATCATAAAATCGTATCATGATGCACAAATTCATCCACCTAGTAAAAGGATCCAGAAAATAGAAATTGTTTAAAATTGTTTTTAAAAATCCTATAATTTCAAAAAATTTTCAATACATTTTTCAATATTTTTACATTACAAAAATAAATTTCAAGACATTATTTAAACAGATTGAACTGGACCAAACGCAGCTGGTTTTGTAAACCAGCTTGGACATACATATATGAACTGGTCAAGGCATTTAATTTTTACTACTTTCCCGGTGCTTTATTTTTTTATTATTATATTTAGTTACTTTTTTATTACTGTTGTATTAATATAGTTTTCTTTAAAAGAAAGAAAATATTTGTTATAAATATGGTTATTTACAATAATAACCTGTCTTTGTTTAACATTGCAATTTGTAAGGAAAAGTGTTTAATTTTGTAATTACTGATTTAAGGGTCGGCTCTAGCTGCCAGCCATGTTGGCTGACACTCCATAACACCAATGTTAAATTAAAATCCCAAATTTTCCTTTATTTTTTATTGGAAAATTATAAACGATATGTCATTTTAATGCTATGGTCAATATGCATGCAAATGGCTTTTTCAAAACTAAGAAAAATATTTTGTTTATTATTTATTAACAATTTAAATCATTGATTTTTAATATTTTTTTATGATGTCACTATTAATTATAGCGAAAACTACCAAGCCATTCGCATCAAGAATTTCGTCCCCCAAAAATTAGATTTTTTTTTTAAACGCTATTTGAGCAATTGCGGGTTTTAAATGGATTTAGGCTGAGCAATGCCCGTGTAACTTACCGCCGCTATAGGGTGATTTTAAATATTTGTTTACGTTGTAACTATTAATTATAGCGAAAAATTACCAAGCCATTCAGATGAATAATTTTGTCCCCGAGAGTTTGGTATTTTAAAAAAACCAATTTTAAAATTATCAAATAGTTTGCTATTTGAATAATTGCGGGTTTTAAATGGATGTAGGATGAGCAATGTCCGCGTAACCTACCGCCGCTATAGGTAGTCGCTGGTTGCTTTCTGTTTTACTAGAGCCGACCCTTAACTTTGCAGGTCTTCAATGTTTTCTTTACTTCTTGTTTTTAAGAAGTTATTTCTTTTCTAGCGGCAACTCCTCCGTCGGTCACCTGACCAGGTATTGTCGGCTATTTTGCA
The DNA here is from genome assembly GCA_018207615.1 of Philaenus spumarius. Lineage (NCBI taxonomy): Eukaryota > Metazoa > Arthropoda > Insecta > Hemiptera > Aphrophoridae > Philaenus > Philaenus spumarius. The sequence goes on along the minus strand of JAGFPH010009722.1, from coordinate 22,554 downwards.
AGTATAAAACTAATGAACTTCAAAATTAAATAAATTCTTATTATTATTAATGTTTTGAATCGGAAGAAAGTGAAGAATACTTGTTCAAGTACAAAACCCATTCGCTTTCAAAAAAAAAAAAAAAAATAATAATAATAAAAAAAAATGTGCAACAAGAACCACAAATAATTTTCCAGTCTAACCTCAAGTCGTATACATAATGCACTGGAAGAAGCGAGTGTAATTTTGCAGAGTGTTTATGTTTATGTCTTTGAGAAAAGCAAGTTTACAGCAAACACTAATGACAATAAGTCAAAATCCAATGGGATAATAAAGCCAAAAGGAATAAATCAAAAGAAAGCAGTCGTGGGACTGCCGACAGAACTGAAAACTGTCATGAATATGGAGACAATCTTGTTTATGTTATTTGAAGTTTGTTAGATTTCAATTTGAAATGTGACAAGATAACACCTTATAAAACGAGGAAGCACAATGTAAATTTCATAAGTATTACCAAGTAAACTATTTTAAACAATTTACGAAATGAGGAAGCACAATGTCCATTTCAGAGGTAATACCAAGTAAACTACGAAATGGGGAAGCACAATGTCCATTTCAGAGGTATTACCAAGTATACTATTTTAAACAATTCACGGAATGACGAAGAACAATGTCCATTTCATAAGTAATACCAATAAAACTATGAAATGAGGAAGCACAATGTCCATTTCAGAGGTATTACCAAGTAAACCATAATACACTCTTCTACATACACGTGTGTACCATTAATAGGCCTATATAATAGAGCGTGACGGTAAAATCCGAAATCTCGTTTGGACGTGGTGCGCCCATAATTTTCACTTCTAAACCACAAAATAAAAACAAGATGTGTAAACATACTCGACAGTGTAAGGCAATGGTCTTTAAAATAAATTCGTTTGACTGAAGACATAAAATCATAAAGCGGTATATTTTGTAAATACAATAAGTTAAAGAGGCATACGCAGCCTCGAGAAAGAATATGTCTTTATGGTATGTGTTTAAATACGAATGATATAATACTTCACGAAGTAAATATATCAAACAATGAAATATCATTTAACGAAAACGTCAATAACGACAAAGAATTATAATATTTAGTCTGTAATTCCATAAACATATTGTTCCATTTAATTTAAACTAATATTATAAAGAGGTAAAATTTGATTGTTTGTATGTAGGGGGTAATCACTGGAAGTACTGAACCGATTTAAAAAATAGTATTACTAATAAAAAGCTACACTATTATTTTTAATTTTTAATAAATTACCTGCTTACACGCTTCCGCAGCAAGGGTTAAATTAATTATAATTAATTAATTATAAAAAGTAATTAATTCATTCATAAATGCATTAAAACCATACAAGTGAGATAACATCAACCAATATCTGGAGGATCAGGAGGATAGATAAGTGGTAGAGTGTTGCCCCGGAAAGGCAAAGGTCCTGGGTTCAAATCCCGGTCTTAGTCCATGATTTTTCACTTGTAATTTAATTAATAGCTACACTATCCCTGAGTAACATAGGCTAGCATTTATTCCGACAAAAACATTTTTTTAATTTCAATATTTGTAAAGTCGGAAAAATTCTTAGGTTAGGCCTAGACTAATAAACCAACACATGTATTTACATTTAATACGATAGAAACCAATTGAATAAAATAATAGGTAACGGCTGTTTGTTCTACTTCTTTCATTAGCTGCTGATTTCAAAGTTTGAAGCAATTATTTGTATTTCTAACTTTTAGGTTATGTTTTTTATTAAAGCGTAGACCTGAGCCTTGCTGGTACTTTTAACCTTAATTATAACTGCTGTGTTAAGATTTGAACATTTAACATTATTTACCGAGATTATATTAATCCTAACCTTTTTAGTAAATAAAACATAACATAATGTCAAACAGGGTTATTCTTATAGTATTAAATAAATAGAGAACATTAAGGATGTCTAAATAGTTAGTTAGTAATTCATTTGTCATTCTTACTGATAAAAATAAAATTGAAGATTTACGAATAAAAAAACATATCTGTATGTAAAACAAGTATCAGGTTTAAAGCAAATATTGAATGTAGCTAACAGCGGTACTGACTCTAAATGTCAATTCTAAATGCTTCACTGTGAAGGATGCGGGGTATTGAAATGTTTATTCAACATTCCAGCCAATCTTCCTACACGACTAAATGAAATAAATCAAACGAAATGCTATCTACAATCCAGTGTTTTTTTCTTATTTTAATAAAACGCTTTATTGTTCTATGAATTTTTTTAAAACGTATTAAATAGAGTGCTTGACAATAATCCCATAACATATTTTATAATAATATGATATAGCTTCCCCCATCATCCTATATAGTCTATATATATACAGGGTGTCACAGAACTCTCCGGACCCCTTTTGTGGATGTTCCTGGGATCCAGACAAACATATTTCACAATATAAAAATGGGTCTACGGTGCTTATTTTTTCGTCTGTCTGTCTGTATGTGTTTTTTTCAAAACACTTAATATTTTTGGAAGTAAAAAATATATTGAGCTCAAACTTTGTATACCTATTTGTTGCGTAACTTTTTATCACTGTATGAAAAATTAGAACAATATTTTTAATATTTTCAAAATGCCGGCCATTTATAATTTTTAAAATCAAATATCTCAAAAACTGCTAACTTTAAAAAAAAATTACAAGAGACAAAAAAGTTTATTTTTTTAATGGCAAAGACAATGTGTTTTTTATTTTGTGTCAAAGGATAAGAGAGATATTGAAAAATAAACGGTATCAGTTAACTGACACAAACTTTCTCCCAACTTACTGTAGTCAAAATAATATTGTTTTTAATCATTTTATTTACTACTTTTTAGAACAAAAAAACAAAATAATATTCTAACTACGTCAATCGTATAAAAATATTATTGTCCCAGGCGATATTCGATCGTGCGACCTTTGAATTACTGGCCGTGCTCGCTACCGTGGTGCTACCCCGTGCGGCCGCTGCCGCGATGTTAGATTGACAACACAAACTTGTTTATTTTTAAACATTTCCCCATAATTATAAAACGCCGAAGTTTTGATAAAAGCGGGTGGTGTCATTTTGTTTGGCATCTTAAGTACTATAAATACTGAAATTTTGATCAAAATCGTTAGAACCGTTTTTGAGAAATTTACATTTTTGTCGTTTTTTATGGGTTTTTAGGGGTAAATTACCCTTAAAAATTAAAAATTCCAAAAAATGAAAAAACTCCTGGAGATATTAGGGTTTAGTACCTACATACCAAATTTCATGAAAATCGAACCAATAGTGTCCTCTCTGGTCGTGTATACATACAGACAGACTGACAGACAGACACCACTCTAAAAACACTTTTTTGGGTTCAGGGAGCACCAAAACAAAAAATTCCACTAAAAATATTTTTGGGTTCAGGGAGCACCAACACAGATAATTGTACTAAACAATTTTTTGGGGTTCTGGGAGCACCAAAACAGATAATTCAACTGAAAATTCAAATTCGAACATTTTTACGAAAACAATACTTTCTCCATATACTACGTATAGGGTGGAGAAAGTAAAAAAGGGAAAATGTATTCCTTGATAGTTGTCAACAATACCCAGAATTACTCTGGGGAGATAGTTGACACATGCATTTGTAACGTCAACTCTAAGAATCTATTCATAAATGAAAAATCTGGGTAATAGCTTTAAATTAATGATAACCAAAAACAATGCATTAAAAATAATAAACTTTACTTAATAAACCTTTTATTAGAAATAGTTGCCGTCAATTTCTTTCAATTAAGAGGTATAAGACAAAAGCACAAAGCCATTAAAAACAATTTAAGAAGTTTCAGAACAAAGTTGAAAAACGACTTCCGAAACACGAAATTACGATGTGTGTGTTTTCTCTGTTTTAAGTAAAGTTAAGGAGACTATTGATTCGGCAAATTACAAGTTTTAATCAGATAAAAAGTAAACATACCATTTACTAATTTGTTAAGCTATAAGATATTTGAAAGATATTTTTAAATTCAGAGTACTTACCACGTTTGATGGAAGAAATATGTCCAAAAATCAAAAATGTCACCGCTAGAAACAAACAAACAGTAATAAGCAGGTGCCATTTTAGGTTGAGTTGATCAAATTCAATCGTGTTTAAGTTGGACGAGTCTCCAAAATGGAAATAAAATTACATAAATTTAAGATGGCGTATAAGCTACATTTTTCAATGTATCAATAAAATCGCCAGATTATTTAGTATGGTCCAATAATTATTCTTTTCTAACCATAGTATTATATAAATAAATCCCAAGATGCTGTTCGTATACGTATTTGTTTAGGTAAGCATTCCTCTACTTAACTTCTGAGAGCCTATAGTAAAAAATGTAAATTTCATACGCTACGCTATCTAGAAAATATATCTCCCGAAAACCGCGTTTAGTAAATTCAACAATCGACCAATTCGAGTGCAAGGTTTCTCTTCGCCTTTCTTTTTAAAGGAGTTTATAAAGAACATAATACATACCTGATATCTAAGCATCAGAGTAATTGTACTTTGCACGCATTCTGTATTGAGAAGCAGGTTTGCTGAGATGCTAAAGGCTCTAGTTAGAACCTCTAACACATTTTACATAATTTTAAACACGGTTACCGACTATCAATTCATCTCCATTAACGAAGCAACAAAAAAAGTACTACAACTAAACTATTGTATTTTGAAATATTTTAAACCGTTCATTTCAGTACAGCGTCAAAGGATTACTAAACGTTTTGAAATTACACCTCCGCTAACAAAATTAAACCCAATTCCCCCAACTAGGTTGAGTTTATTTTCATCGAGGGAATTTACGTAGTTGCAGGTTGGCACTGTGTGTTATTAGGGTCAGTTTAACTTTTCGAAACTTGAACACTAAATTACAACCTGTTTGTAACTGTTATTATATGAAACTGTTTTAACGGTGGAACAGTTTATCTAATAGCACTTAGAACACAGCTTTGTTATACCTAAAAATTTAATACAGACGCTAGTTTAGGAAATATGATTTGTTTGATATACGAGAAGGTAGAATTGATTATATTTAGTATTTTGATTGTATTAGTGTATTTTTTAACAAAAATTTAATGTAATGGTATAATAAATTTTTCAAATTATTATACAGGATTTCCAGCTTCGAATGTCCGAAACTTTACTGGGTTATTTGTCAGCTAAAAACAAGCAGCATAGAATATAACATGTGCCCCAACTCGATTTGTTTTCTGTCTGTGTCATTCCGTATGTGATTTTTACAAATACCTTAATATCTCAAAAACAGTTAAAGATATTATCATGAACTTGAGGCCAATATCAAAAGTCGTCCGGGTTAATGAACAAGTACCGAATATTGATGTAGATATGATGCAATTTACTTAAAACAATTGTTTTCCTCCGACAATCCGTTTCACAATGGCGGTAGTTGAAAATTTGCAGTGTTAAATGTCTAGAAAAATATAAATTTAAAAACAAATTGTGTGCTTAAGACCACACTGAAGAAGTGTAAACTTACTTGGCGATATTCTGACGCATATAAAATATATTATGGAAATTATTTTGTCTTATTAAGCTGGACATATGAATGAACTATTAATTTATCTGTTATTTTATTCAATTGGTTGTTGATATGGTAGCGAATGTAAATACACTCAAGAAACATGTGTTTATTCATCAATCTAGGCCTAACCTAAAATGATTAAACACTAGTAAACTCCCGTGAAAAATCACAGGCTGATTAATTAGATGCACATTAGAAAACCCCAAACTATAATCTACACTTGGTTTGTTTAAGTAATACAGATGATGGGAGAAATCAGCTGTAAAACGAATAGGTAGGCTCTTCTTTAAATGTGTATTAACAAATATATTGATGATAAAAGGTTGTATTTATATATAGTCTATAACCTCAAAGCAAATATTATAACGTATATTATAGTATTCATTAGTTTTATAACTTATATTTAAAAAAAATAAACTTCACAAGAATTTATAACGATTGAAGTTGTAAACATAATCCCAAACTGTAATCTACACTGGGTTTACAGATGATGGGTGAAATCAGCTTTTATATTATATGTTACTCACGTACGTACGCTCGTACACTCGCTTTTAAAAGAGGTGATTATGCATTCGAATGAACTGTTCAATCTGTAATATTTTTATTGGTTGCTATGATAATGAATGTAAACACATTCAAGAAACATGTGTTGGTTCTTCCGTCTAGGCCTAATCTAAAATTATTTTGTAAGTTTAATTTTTATTTTATGTAGGGCCTACTTCTGACGCATTATTATATACAATATTAGCTTTTTGAACTTCATCATTTAAACTTTAAATATTCTATATACACATGTGTACTTTCACATAGTAGAGCGTTTCACGATATATCGTTTCAGAAAATGCGTGTTCACAACAGAGCGTTACAGAACATGGGTAACGGTAAAATCCGATTCACCCGCCACCAAACATAACGCCGATATGCGCCTATAGAATGAGCCTATGACGTAGGACATTCTGTTACACTTATACACCCAACTCAAATATATTTAGTGCGCCGAGGTGCACCAATAGAAGTTTACACTCCAAAAAAAGTAAAATCACCAAATTTGTAGACTATTTTAAGACAAATCGAACAATATATCGTTTGTAATAATTGAGTGATAAATAATGGAGAAAACTCAAATTTAGAGCTATCCGGATGCTGAAGTAGGTTATATTAATGAAATAATAATAAACAGCTTTTATGCAGTTGTTTTAATAACATATTAACAGCTGTTTATTTATTCCCAGCTGTTTTTTCCACCATTAAATTTGAGTTTTCTCAAATTTAGAACGATGGTCAAATCCGTTTTAGAATATCAAAATACGTTTTTAAGTTATCGTCAGTCAAATGAGCGGAAACGCAAAATCGTGGGTAAAAATAATCAAAGAAAAAACGCACCGCATTTTACTATAATTACTTTACAAGTTTAAAATGTCCTTTTAAAATGTAATAAAAAATACTAATTGGAAATAACGCCCTAAACTTTTTTAACAAACATGATTAGAACAATGAAATAACTCAAGCAATCTCAGACTGAAAAACAAGTTTGCAAGCCAAATATAAGATGATTTATTATTTTAAATAATTTATATACATTTAAACAGTTAACAAAAATAAAATGATTAAAAAGAAGAAAATAACTTCTAAATCAGGTGTAAGATAACAACTACTAAATATTCTACAATAAATGCTTAAATTGCTTTACATTTACTGTTTGACAGTGCGACAAACTAACGTAATATCCGTCGACTTGATGCCAGGTTGTACTTTAGTATTCTTTCGTTATACGACTTTTAAGTTCATCAATGATTCTAGGTTTAGTTTTTTAGACATTGTTTTTGAGAAAACTCCAAAAGAAGTAGTCTAGAGGACACAGATCTGGTGATCCGGCCAGCTATTCTATCGCTCCTATATGTCCAATCCATTTGTTCGGAAAGGTATTATTTCAAATTTGGTGAGCTCTAATATCAACGTGAACAGAGCTCACGTTAGTTGCGTGGTCGAATTATAGCTGTTACAATTACAGACATAGTAAGTATCTTGTTTACGCATAACAGTATACAAGCTACCATGTCTCAAAGTGTGTGGGTGTTCCCTTGAGCATTGTAAGAACATTATTCAAACCAGGACGATAAGGATGAAACAGCGTAACTCTTGAATTTATATTCTATCACACATGGAAGTTAGGTCCCGCATAAAGGACATGTTTAGTTATGGTTTTCATGTTTGAGTAAAAGAATACACATCTTGTTTGGTTAATTGTGGTTTTCATATTTAGGTTAAAGAATAAATATCATGTTTAATAGTGGGTTATGTTTGAGTAAGAAGAAATATCATTATATTTGTATAATATATTAAAATTGTAATAGTTGAAAAATCATTAAATACATGTTCATTTAATGCCATAATATGGGTTGTGATGGGTTGTATGTATGAATTATTTAATGACTTTTTTTAATTTCCTTGACCCCAAAAACATATTATTTGACTACAAAATCAAGTTCTTAGGTTGAGTTGTTTCCTACAGAGCGGTGAATTTTTGTTGCTACCACATTTCAACAGTCTTTTACTCATTATATGTGTCTAAATATTGTTGAAACTGATGCTACATGTTATGTGGTACATTTTTTACTACAACTTGACTATACTAGCACAGGAAAAAACTAAACAATAGTACAGTCAGTTGTTTTCTACCATCTGGAGTCATAAGCTCAAATTTATTTACCAATTGCTCTGTGTCTTCCTACTTTATTGTTAGTGTTTATAAGTGTGTTTTGACTATTTTAGTGCTCTATTTGTAATAATATATCAGTTTTGTCTTTGTTTAAGATGTTTTAGTAGATGAGTGTGTCTTTTTATTTTGTTAAAACTGATTAGAGAAGTTTTATGAAAATGGGTAAAACATCAGATCTGTCACCTCAAAAAGTAGCATTGACAAAGGTTCTTTTGGAGGAAAATAGCTATTCTCAAAGAGAAATAGACAAAAGGCTTAATATTTCACAAAAATCTGTGAGCAGGATTGAATTAGCTTCTGATAACAACAATGTTTATGAATCAAAGAAAGTTGGAAAGTGCGGGCGCAAACATAAACTCGATGAAAGACTAAGCAGAAAACTGGAGAATTTGGCTTTGAAAAACACTAGAAACACCAAAAAGCAGCTGATAGAAGAAATTAAAGACTACGGAGTCAATGTTTCTCCCAGAACTGTTATCCGAGCCCTTAAAGATGTTGGAATAAATGCCAGACGGCCACGAAAAAAGCAAAAGATAACACAAGCCATGGGTAAAAACCAGTTACAGTTGGCAAAAGGACTGAACCACTGGACACAAGATGAGGAAGAAGATAACAAGTATAACATTCTATCAATTAACCTTTCCTAGTCTGCACATGGGCCAGGAAAAATTTGTGTCAAAAACTGGTGGAAATATGCCTAAGAGACTAGAAATGCTCGTACAAAATTATAAGGGCATGCATACTAAATATTAAATGTGTCAAATGTGTGTTTATCTTCATTTTTAATGAATTAAATGAAAAATCCACGTTGAGTCTAATAATTTGTCACCCCTTTGCAAGTACGAACAATCAAATTTGTTCATCCGCCATTTTCCAAAATAGGGTCCCACTCATACAGAGTGACCACCGGTACATTGATAATCTGTACTACTGTATTATAAAATCTATTATGTTGGTTGCTGGCTAGGTTTCAGGGTAAGCCAAATTTGTAATTTGGGCCATCTGCCTCCCCAGTGTGGAGACTATAATCTGTTTACTTCTTTGAGGATAATAATTTTAAACAATATTACAAAAATAAAAAACATTTTTTGTTCTATTAAAACAGAAAAACGAAAGAATAAAATTTAATATTTAAATAATATAAACAGCATTTCTGTTTTGCGAGTTGCAATAATTGCCAGCATATCTGAGGAAGGAGTGAAATTAGTTTACTAATTAATTTGTTGAAAGGGTTGAAGGGATATACCCCAGGGTCTGTCATTGTTAAGTCTTAGTTATTCCACCCAGTTAGTTACCAGGCTTTTAGACGTGATTAATATCTGAAGAAAACACTAATAAATCATTCAAATCATTATTAGCGAATTTCCATGGGAAAGATTAGCTATTTCAGTAACCCTTATGGTGAGTCCTAACGTCAGGAGTAGTAAATGAGCACCGATTATGTTCCCCAGAACACGTTTTGGGGTGTCATTAAAACTCGTATATATAAGTGTTCGCACTCTAACGGTCGCATTTTAATCCCGATTTGGTGGTCCAAATTTGGAACAAACGTAGGTTGTCTAAGTGGCTCAGACGAGTATGTAAGCCAAAAAAAAATCCAACAACCAGAAGTACGTTTTTGACAGGAAGTTACAACATATAGAGATTTTTCGTGTTAAAATAAAACATTTTTTGGGCGTTGTCTAAAAAGTGAACGTATGATAGTATTCTACACAGTTTAGTTTCTATACGACCTTATAAAAACCAAAATCAATCGGAAAGTAAAATACCATAAAAGTACCCGGTACAAATCCACGTGGGTTATTTTACCTATAGGGGGCATCTTCTAATCCGAGGCCGAAAGTTTTCCGCGAGAGTCGAAGCTGCAACACATTCTAGGTGCAAACACATTCTAGTAATATATTTCGTTCTCGCACGCGTCCAATCAGCGCATTCGTAAGTGAACCAATTTCCCAAATATTTGGTTGAAACCCTAAATGAAAACTTAATTTTGGAAATTCGCTCCACTCACGTTAGCGGTTCAGCTGCGTGGTCGAAATATTTTTAATCGAGTTATTTATATTTCACGGTACAAGCAATATACAATTTATTTTTATAAACAAAATATTGTACAAATAACTTTGAGTTAGTCTGGAAAATATTTAAATTGTATAAAAACTCTTACGTTAAACATAATTACACAAAACTCATTACTTAGTGCTTAGCTTACAAGAGTCTTCCTAAAGGCGTTAGTAACTGAAAATAAAATTAAACTTTAATATACAGACCTGTACGATCATGTTTATTGGGTTATTTTTTAGAAAACTTAAAGAAACGGAAAGACATATACACAATCGTATCTCAAAACAGGTATTCACCATCAGGGGGGGACCTTAGAACACCTATTTACAAAATCCCAAACCCCCATCACACTTCTACAACCCCATCTCAAAATTTTGTAATGGAAACATATGGCTGTGATACATCAAATTAAATGCCGTTAAAAAGCATGAATTTCTAGACTAAGAAAATATAAATCGGCTAACCGATTCGTTCACTACGGTCTAAAATGTTACTTTGTAAGTTATTTTTATAACTTTATATTCTTTACTAGCGACAGTTGGTTGCAACAATCTCTCTATTGTCATTAGAATTAAATGTGTATTCTTTTTGGGTAGTTACCAAATTTTAACCCTTTAAATGTAAGTAATCGAACAAATATTTACGGCAAAAACTAACGCCACTAATAAAGGCATTCTGTAAAATTTTCAGTGAAATTGGTAGAGTAGTTTTTTTAGCCTATAGAGCGAAGAAAAATGTAATTTTATGTACAGACTTGGTGGACCCGGCAATGCTTCGCTGTTGCATGATTTAAGTACATAAGTATATAGTTAGACTAATTCTCATGATCAGGGCAGGAGGTAGAGCACTTATAAACACATGGGTAATTAGTGGTAATTTAATTTATTTTATATGTAGCAATCCCATTTTAATTATTATTTAATTTTAAGGGAAGTTATGCTATTTCATTACATTGACTTAAGTAATCAAATTGTTAAAGGTGTATATATTACTTAAAAAAAATATTACACAATTTTAGCTGTATAGCTTGCAGGAAGTTATTTCAATTTATATTTTTATTGTATAGCGGCAGAAACCTCATTTAAATCCCTTAGACTATAGCAATTGTATTGTCAACATTGTCTAACACTGCTGACACTAATAAAAATAATATTATATGAAATGTTTAGTGAAAGTGTTTGAATAGTTTGTGAGTCTATTGCATTGTATTTTAGTTTCAGCTAATCGTCACACTGGAATCATCTTCCTTACGCAATCATCTCAAGCAAAAGCCATTTCTTATACATCACATTTAAACAAATCTTTTAGTGCACAATGATTAATTTGTCATCATGGCATTAAAATCCCAAGACATTATAAATTTAAAATAATACAAACAAAATGTTACTTTATAAAAGGTAAAAGGTTTACTTTATAACATTTGTCTTTAGTATCATCACACTGTAAACGATTAGCCTGCAACTAATATTTCTCGTAATCAAGGTTCGTACAGTTTATTCCAGGGATTCAACAGTATTGCAGGTTGATAGTTTGTACGATTAGGGTCAGTAGGAAACTTTTGCACTAAATAACCATCTTACTGTTTGGAACAGATATCAGGTAATGTTACAAGTTTCAATGTGGAAGCAAACTATCTTAACAGTGGGAATAAATTACAACTCCAAATGCATGACATTATGTATTTTACTTACTACAGGTATCAGCCGGTTTGAACGCAGATATTAAACGTTAACTACCACTTAAGGACCCCAACTCATGCAATGACTTTTGTGGAAAGAGGGTGGGAGTAAAGCAAACAGTGGTTGATATAACTAGGTATCTAATCGCTCTTGATTATTCTGCAACTTTTACTACAATATTTAAGTAAAACACACTGTGGACGAGCAGTGTTCGTCATAGCAGAGTTGGAACAGAAATGCATTGACGTATGGTGCTCGTCATAATGAGCTCTATACGTTAAAGGAGTAAACATTGAACCTTACCATTATATCTAATTATACTTCAGATCCGAGTTGGTTCATCTGAGTCAATCTATGTTTCTAGTCATAGGCCTACGTATGATCACGTGATCAGCTTTTCGTCTTGATGATCTTTTGACATCTACGAGTACATATTTATATATATAATTCTTCCGTAACCTGTGTATGTCACTGAGCTCTTCCTAAATGGCTGTACCAATTGTTATTTGAGTGGGTCCCTTGTATGGTTTAGATTAACAATTGGAAAGAGTTAAAATGGGGATGCTACCCAAATATAATAAATATAAATTCCTACAAGCTTTAATTTTTTTTTGGTGTTTAACGTCCTACTGTTTTGCACTTAAGGCTAATGAAGACGGGACCTACAGTTTTACGTGGAATCCGAACCACAGCCAACGATGTCTGTTAAGAAACCATTTAGAAAATTATTCGGGGTCAATGGGAATTGAACCCGGAACCTTTCCATTGATGGTTGCCATGACGATTGATAAAGCAATGACGCTTTAACAACCACGGCCACCGTGGCTCTAGCTTTAAAGATAAAATTATGCAACATGTAATATAGATGTTCAACGAGTACTGTGGTGAATTAAAACAATTAGAAACACTGAAGCCCCAACCACAAGTTCGGTGAATAAAACTACACAAATAAACTGAGACACAGTTTTAATATAGGTATTCTAGTTTCCTGATGCACCCTCCGATGATGGTACCTCGGTTACCGAAATGTACATCAGGGAACTAGAATAACTACATTAATTCACGTGTTTCAGTTTATTTGTGTAGTTTTATTCACCGAACTTGTGGTTGGGGCTTCAGTGTTTCTAATTAATATGTAATACTATGTTTAAGGGATATAAAATACTATTTGCAATTTTATTACTTAAGTCAAAGTGATGAAATGGAATAATTACCCTTAAAATGTAATAATTTCTCTTACTTTTTCTATATTCTCAAAAACTACTCAACTAATTTTACTAAAATTTCACAATTTACACAAATAAGTACCAGGTTGTTTTTATAGAATATCGTCACTTCAAACAAAAATATTTAAATGGAGTAGAGCTACCCCTATGCAATAATAAAAATAAATTGCACTAAATTCCTGCAACTATAAATCTAAAATTATTTAATATTATTCTTATTAGTAATTCGATTTTCTAAAAATATAAATGTATAATGTTATTCTGCACATTTTGTTTTTTTACGCGACCTTATAGCTCGCTTGGTTCCCCCAAAATCGATGAAAACGTAAAATACCATAGAAGTACCCGGTTCAAAGCCATGTGGTGGATTCTAGCGTGGGGTTGGCGTGCGAAGCTCGCAACGCATTGTGTATTGAAAATACTGCCAGTACGGGGGGTAGCGTGCGAAGGAAGCAATTCTTTGTGTTTTGATGATACTCCCAATATGCGGAATGGCGTGCGAACCATTTTGCAGCTATTCAGCTCCGTGGTGAATAGACCTATTTCCCAAATTGTTGGTTGAAACCCTAATATAAAGGCATATAAACTTAATTTTGGAAATTTGCTCAACTCACATCAACGGTTCAGCTGCGTGGTCAAATTAATTTAACTCCCAAAGATACAAAAAGAACTTGTAGTCAGAATATAGTTTAGGCCTATAATGTGAAAATAAAAATAAACAAATAGAAATGTTTTAAATAAAAGTCTAATATTAAGTATTTGTAAATTTCGAAAAGGGATTTGGTTTAGAAATTAAAATAATTAAAATATTTTAGCTACACTTAAAGCCAGTGTTGGTTTTAATTCGTAAAGCAAATACATTTTCCTCGCTCTGAAGGATTTATACTGATAATTAGAACCTTCTTGAAATGGTTTCCAGGATCAACAGGCTTAATTAATAATGTAGTAAGTACGTAAACCCAAAAACTCATTATTTCTTGTTAATTGGAAATTTCAAATTTAAATCCCGTATTACATCTAGATCTGTCCAACGTTTCAAGTGCTACGTTATGTTTTGTTTTTATAACAGTTTTACGAAGCTTTAGAATAACTCCTGAATATAATCGTTTATCAATAAAAAGACCACGGTACTATTTAAAAGGTGAAGTATAATCATTTGAAACGTAATTTGAATAGAAAATTAATACATTGAAAACCAGTTATTGATAACCTCATGTACGTACGTGAGTAACAAAATAATATAATGCACGTGCATGGTTATCAGTGATGGGTATTACGACTCCTTACAGTGAATCGATTCAAAAAACTCGGCTCTCCTAAAAGAGTCGACTCACCTCGCTCAGTGATGTCATTTCTCCTCCATTGAAAAGAGTTACTGTGCATTACTTACGTTTTGGAACCATTTCATGCAATAGTCTCTCGTCTGCGCCAGATGTAAGCCTATTAAATTTCGTTTAGTTTTTAACCTTTAAAATCACTAGTTTGATGACGTTTTAATTCATCCAAGTAATTTAAACTTAAAAATATAATAGTATGGTTTTGCAAAGTTCATTGCCAATCACTGGCGCCCATGTGTATTGAAAATACTCCTAGTAAGGGGGTTGGCGTGCGAAGCACGCGATGCACTGTATTGAAAATACTCCTAGTACGGGAGTTGGTGTGCGAAGCACGCGATGCACTGTGTATTGAAAATACTCCCAACACGGAAGTTGGCATGCAAAGCACGGAATGAATTGTGTATTGAAAATACTCCCAACACGGGGGTTGGGTGTGCGAAGCACGCAATGCATTGTGTATTGAAAATACTCCCCATACGGAAGTTGGCATGCGAAGAACGGAATGCACTGTGTACTGAAAATACTCCCAACACGGGAGTTGGCTTGCGAAGCACGCAATGAATTGTGTATTGAAAATACTCCTAGTACGGGGGTTGGCGTGCGAAGCACGCAATGCTTTTTGTATTGAAAATACTACCAACACGGGAGTTGGCGTGCGAAGCACGCAATGCATTGTGTATTGAAAATACTCCTAGTACGGGAGTTGGCGCAAAAAACACAAACGTATTAAATATAAAAAGTACACAACTCATAATGGTTAGCAATGGGGTCTTATACAAAAATATAAATGTAGAAAATTATTCTTCAAATTCTGTTTTTCACAAGACGTAAAATTCCAATAAAGTACCCAGTTCAAACCGGGGATTTTACCGCGGGGGGGGGGGGGCAGCTTCTGATCCAAGGCCGACGGAGGAGAGCTTGTGCGCTTGTCCAAGGCCGCAAGGTCAAGGACAACAAAACAGCGCGTAAGCCATGGCTGGATACTGAGGTGCAAACAAATTCTACTGACATGTATACTAATTTTGATTTATTCAACGCATTCCTGAGTAGACCAATTCCCCAAATAGTCGATTTCAACCGTAAAACGAATAAACTGAATTTTGAAAATTCGCTCGAATAACATTAACGGTATAGCTGTATGATCAATATATTGCATGCACTAAAAGTCATTTAAATTTGTATCACCAAGTTAAAAACTTTATCTAATAACAAACTAGTGTATGCCTAAATAATAAAAGTTTTCCCAAGTGTCTGGGAAAGATTACATTTTTCCTACATCTATACTAATATTATAAAGAGGTAAAGTTGTTGTTGTTTTTTTTTTTTTTTTTTGAGGTAGGGTGTAATTTCTGGAACTATTGAACCGATTGAAAAAATAATTTTACTAACAAAAAGCTACCACCGTAAAAATGTAGTCGGAAAATTTCTTAGGTTAGGCCTAGACTGATAAACACATGTATTTACATCTATTACCATAGCAACCAATTGAATAAAATAGCTATTTACTCCAATATTTCCAATATTAACAGCTGATTTAAAACTTTGAAGCAATTATTTTTGTGTTTCTAGCTTTTAGGTTAGGGTTTTAAAGTGTGTCCTGAGCCTTGCTGGTTCTTTTAACCATTATTATAACTGCTTTACGAATTAATTTGATTTGAACATGTAACATTATTTACCATCTTAGCTTTGGGGTTATTATTAATCCTACACCTTTATTACAAAGAAAACATAACATGATTATGTGTATAGAAGGTTCCAACGGGTTTGGCGTGCGGAGCACGCAGGGGTTCCCCTTAGTAAATTATGAATCCAAGTAAACTCAGTTGCTGATTTATGCACTGTATTAATGTACTAGTAATTCAAGTAAAAAATCACCTTAGGTTGCTTTAGAACGTAACCTACAAAAACTGTTGGTTGTGGAGAATAAAATTAATGTTGGTTGCTATGGTAATGAATGAAAATGCAATCAACAAACGTATTACTAAGATTTGATTCGAAAAATATGTTTTATTTGTTATAGGGCTGGGCGAGAACCTATGAATTTTCAATATGTTTATGTTTTCAAATTAAAACTTTGCTAAATCCTTTCTTAGTGTGCGTCTACGACCTTATTAGTAAGAGTCCTCGCATGATCTCCACCGAGGTTTTTGAGCGAAGCGAGCTGGGGGAAGCCTTTAGTATGAAATAAAAAGCAATTAAAGATAATAATTGTGTCTATATTTTGATAAATATAATCTCTATATATAAAAGCCAAAACCCACTGACTCACTGATCACGATTTCTTAAAAACTACAGAACGGATTGGAATGAAATTTGGTATGTAGCTTCCTCTAGGGCCATAGGTGCTCACTAAGAAAGGGTTTGAAAAAATTTGAAATTTTAGGGGGGTTTGGGGGGGATCGAAGTTATTAAAAAACGACTTCTTCAAAACTACCGAATGGATTGGAATTGAAATTTGGTATGTAGCTTCCTCTAGGGCCATAGGTGCTTACTAAGAAATGGTTTGAAAAATTTCGAAATTTTAGGGGTTTTGGGGATCAAAGTTATTAAATCACGATTTCTTCAAAACTACCGAACTGATTGGAATGAAATTTGGTATGTAGCTTCCTCTAGGGCCATATGTGCTCACTAAGAAAGGGTATGAGAAATTTCGAAATTTTAGGAGGGGTTTGGGGGGATCAAAAAAGTTACTAAAATCATAATTTCAGATCTTTTATTATTATGACAATAGTGCTTTTTTATTATTTAAGATCTATATATATAAAAGCCAAATACCACTCACTGACTGAACACTTAAAAAGAATACAATTACGTTAAAAAGACTGAAAATACCAACCACCACGGGCAACGCCGTACGGGTCAGATAGTAATGTATATAGATAAACAATTTTAACAAATAGGCCTACAGTTTAATTGTACACATTTACCAGACAAATTCCCTCAGCATAGTTAGAGGCCTAGATACATTTTGTTGTTTTTAAATAGTATTTTTATGTATGATGTATTTCTGATGTGTACCGTATCTAATTAATCTGACTGTGATTTTTACGGGTTACCACTAGTCTTACAGTAAGTAGTTTTTGCTGGACGTTGATTCTATGTCTGTCAGTCAGGATCAAGCCGCTTTTGCCATAATTAGTCAAACTGTCTCACAGGATATTATAAAGAACATAGAAAACAATATTTTGTATAGGCCCTATTTAAATAAAATGTAACCCATACATTACCCAGCTGGAACAGGGTATAAGTAAAATTACAAGTAAACTGAGCACTTACTGTGTGTGTAGCCTATGTATATATTATGTATAAACTGTATGGCTTCATGTTGTTGGGGATAATAAATTTACAAATAACTGAAAATAAAGCTTTATTTATCCAAAGAATTTCAAATTTTATTTTAGGTTAGGTTTAGTTCAGAAGTACTTCTAAGCCATGGTGGTTCTTTTTAACCTTTATTTCAAACCATGTTAAGTCATACCATCAATTACTTGATAGTACGTTCATTATGACCATTTAAGTTTTGAGCATAATAATGTACTACAACTTTATTAAAAAGATAAATTGTGAAATAGTTAGTCAACGAGAAGTTTGCGTGCGAAACATGCAGGGATATCCCTTACTAAAATAATAAATCAAAAGCTTATAAAAATGGTTTCATAGTTGATTATAGGCTACAATTAATTAATTATTATATTCGTTTCATTCTTACTTATTCAGAACATTTAGAATTCTCAGAGCAATTGATATAATTCAAATAACAGCTGCTTTGTAGGCTATAACATAGGCGTAACCGGGGGGGGGGGGGGTTTGGGGGGTTATAACCCCTTTTTGAAAAAATATTTCGGACTTTGTTATATTAAAATAACTAACTTGTTTTCAACACCTTTACAAATGTTAAGCTATAATAAATTATCAATATATTGCTGACATTATCTTTGGTTGAATTGGGCACTGACACTTTATTTTATATAGATACAGTGTAGTGTATCAAAGTATAGTGTTCTAAAGGCAGCACACTGCGTTTTCCGCCACAGATTATTTGCCGTCGCCGTCATATCAACAGTGGCGCGAAGGAGAGTATTAGAGCATACACATTCGTCGGAAAAATGAACGATCTGTTTATTTGCCGCTGACGGTAGCTGTGCAGCCGCTCGCTGCCATTACAATCGATGGATTCTCCATCTCTCCGCCGAAACAGGGGCGAATGTGACCAAATTACACGAAAATTTTCCTTATTTTAGTATTTTTTTCGTAGAATACTATCCTTCAGCCGCGTGTGCAATTCGTCAAATGATGAAACCGACATTCTTAAATCATTGAAAAATGTTTCTTCTAGTTCCTCAAATTGGGAAACACGGTGTAGAATGCTCCAAAATCTTCTCTTCTTTTATTTATTGATTGGACGAACGAAAATAAGTATATTTTTTGCTTCCTTTTCAATCGGCGATGGAAAAACAATAAAGCGAGAGGTGCTCTCTGTTCATATAAAAAAAAACATTAAAAGAAATAATACATTTCATAACACACTTCGTGATTAATGAGCTAGACACTTCAGTTTAATGAATCCCAATGAGGCTTTTTATGAGCGGGGACGGTAACTATAATCGGCAGTCGGCAAAAAAAAAAAAAAAACGCCGTGTGTTCCAAGCCTATGAAGTTAGAGGCATCGCACGGAAATATTTGGCGGGGGATGAGTCATGGATGCTATTCTAAATTATTATAAAGTAGGCCTGAATCACAATTAGAAGTGGAAAATGATACATACCTATATCGTTCTAAAGTACTTTTGGGAAGCCTAAAACGTATTATTTTGCATCTTAATTTAACCCTAGAACCGGCAATGTTAACAAAAATTAATTTTTGGCATTTGCAAGCAAGCAATTTTTCAAAAATTCGCCAAAAATAGTAAATGAACCATAATCCAAAACTGTTCCACAGCTTTTTTGTAGAGAAAGGTTCAAAGACATTATATATGCTAGTAAAAAATTATAGATGTAAAATTTACAAAGTTATTAGCTCAAGAAGCAAAAATTGTTCAGTTACGAAAGGTAAAGGTCAACTTAGATCTACTTAAAAGTAGTAAACACATTTTTTTTTATTTTTCCATAAATGTAAAAAAGTTTCGTAATTTAGTTCTAAAAATATATCTTCAAATTTCTTAATTTGAAAACACCAGTTTTTATGCTCCTACTACAAGACTGAGGCTATCAAAACTATGCCAAGTTTGAAACGTAATTTAGGAATATAATATACTTTGCCCAAAAATGAAATATTATTATAACAAAGTGTAGAGAATAAATCAAAGAATTGAACTGTATACTTGTAAATTATCTTTTTATAAAAGTGTTTGACTTGGGATTATTTAAATAACAAAAGCGAGGAGAAATATAGAAACATCCCACTCATGCTTGGTATACAACGGTCGGATATGAAGCTGCATGGGGGATAACCGTTAATTGAAATTACAGCCTTGGTTTGAGAACGTCAATCTCATTCCCACGCTCATAGACAACAAACCTTTAGAGCAAAACATATTTGGTTCACAGGAAATATTAGCTTGAAACATTCTGTACACACACATATCAAAATATGTCTAAAAATATACTTCTGTCACACAGATATCACGTGTAATTAGTAAGGCTGTTTATTGGTTGGAAAACTGACCAATTGCAAGGGTCTACAAAACGCCCCACAACTTTAGAACTATTTATCAGAGTTTTGATTGGGTGACAGTTTTAGATAGGGGAAAGTGTGATGCATCCATCAGTATATAGATATATAACTCAGAAAAAATACTGGGCTGGGTGCAGGGGGTAGGGGGCACATAGAACTGGAAATTAACGGTCATGTAAGCGTATTTCATTCGCGTGACATTTGCTTTTAGAAAACTCAAAACTAAAACTATGGTTACGTATGTAAATATAGGCCTACGTTTTAGAAATAAATTGTAAATAAAAAAATTAAAGTTTCAAACATTACCTTTCCAATGGCGTTTGACTTTTTGAGATTAGAAGATTTTTAGTGGGTCAAATATTCGATACAATCACGCGTTACAAATGTGTTGCCGTAGCCGGGAGTGATCGCACGAAACTTGCGATCTACCGGTTTTAGTGTGAAAATCCCCCCCCCCCATACGGTCGTCCTGATTACGCCTATGCTTGGATAAAGCTAATTCACTCAACTATAATCGAAAGCTAAGACTAAAGGTTATTTTTATTCAACAGGCCCTTAATATTCCATAGCAAAAAATAGGCTAATTTGTAATTTTCTTCAAGTTCCTAAAAAAATAGAATGGACGTAGGCCTAACTTTTACCAAAAATTAAATTACGTTAGAAAGCATAGTTCCAAGCTGTTTTAGACCCTTATTAAACCATAGGTCTAAAAATAACACATGGATTAGGCCTATGTTCCATGCAGTGTTTCAAGAACCAGAATTATGTCAAATAAACTCCCATATGCAGTAACAATGAAGTATACATTTATATCAACACGTTTTTATTGCAATAAATAACCAACAAATACCACAGGTGTAAACCTAACCTAAAAATTTGCACAAATCGTCTGATGAACTTTTACGCGAAATAGTATTTAACTACACACGACACTTCAAACAATAAATTGTAATCTAAACAGTAAATTTTAATAAAGGTAAACACAGAAAGCGTAGAGAAACTAAACTTGTTTATTTCTAACAGAAGTGGTAAGTAGGCCTAACTGATCCCAATAAATTAAAGACGTTGTCTATAACAATCCGATTGCTAGGCAGCATAATTTCAACCTGTTTTTAATCAATTCTTTCCCGTATTTAAAACACAAGTTAGGCCTAAAAATACCTCGGAATCTGATGTCTGTGCAGTGATTCAAAGAACTAAATTATGTAAAATAAACACATGTACAACTAACATATACAGAATACATTTAATTCAGTAAGTTTTCAGTGTAATAAAACCAACAAACAAAAATGAATATTAGTGAATCTTACCTTTTCGACGTAAATGTAAACCTAACCTCAACATTTAGGTTCAACGAATTTGTAAACAAAGAATATTTCCCCGCACACGACACTTTAAACACTTATTGTAATCAAAACTCAGTACATTTTAAGAACGTTAAACACACACACAGTTTAGAAACTAAAGTTGTTTAGTACTAACGACAGAAGTTTACTTAGACAAGACGCTACACCGAACTGCACACAGCACACAACGAATAAAGGTAGATGTGAGTCACAAGCAACAGCTGACTTTAAGCCTATGGATCCGCCAGCTGATAGCAGTTAGTTGTGCATTGTTACTAACGTGGAATTTTATTTAATTTCATGACATATTTTACAATTCATTTTACCTTTGTAATTATTTGTTAACCGTGGGTGACCAATGAGTGCTGCAGACGCAATCCATGTAAGCGAGATAGTTTTACGGAAACTATTACAAGATTTTAACTAAATATTTCACTACGCGGTTAATATTAGGTTACTAGTAGGTCCCCGTGACAAATCACAGGCTGATTAATTAGATACACACCAGAAATACATCATTTAAAAAACAAACTATTACAAAACAACATTAAGAAATACTTATCTAGGCCTACATAACTATTCTGACAGGGATTTTTAACTCGGTAAATGTGTACAATCAACTATAAAAGCGAGTGTATAAATATAGGCTTCTTTAATTTGTATAAACAAATATATTGATGATAAAAGGTTGTATTTATATACAGTTTATAACCTCAAAGCAAATATTATAACCTATATTATAGCATACATTAGTTATATAACATTTATTAAAAAAAAAATTTCACAAGAAATTATAACGATTGAAGTTGTAAACATAACCCCAAACTATAATCTACACTGGGTTTGTGTATTACAAATGATGGGTAAAATCAGCTGTTTAGATGTAGGAATGTTTCTGAAGTTAAACGAATAGATATTTTT
>JAGFPH010009721.1:26967-39773 GCA_018207615.1 Philaenus spumarius | reverse complement strand
ATTTTAGGGGGGTTTGGGGGATCAAAGTTATTAAAAAACGATTTCTTCAAAACTACCGAACGGGTTGGAATGAAATTTGGTATGTAGCTTCCTCTATTGCCAAAGGTGCTAACTAAGTAAGGTTATGAAAAATTTCGAAATTTTAGGAGGGGTTTGGGGGGATAAAATTTACTAAAGTCATATAATTTCAGATCTTTTATTATTATGACAATAGTGCTTTTATTATTTAAGATTTATATTTATAAAAGCCAAATACCACTCACTGACTGAACACTTAAAAAGAATACAATTAACTTACGTTAAAAATACTGAAAATACCAACTACCACGTTCAACGCCGTACGGGTCAGCTAGTATGTTTATATTGTTTTATTTGGTTTTGTAAATATACTTTTATAGAATTTGTTGAAACTTAGGGGTCTGCGGGTAGTGATTTTTTGGTTCGGGTTGGGTAGTGAAATTTTTCACTCGTGTCGGGTTCGGGTCGCGTAATGAAATTTTTCACTCGGGTCCGGTAGTGAAATATTTTACCCGAGTTTGGTCGGGTAGTAAACGAAAACTCGAAGCAAGTGATTATGTTAGTAAATAAATTATTACATTAAGTAAATAAATTTTTTACTCTGAATTTAGCACTTATCTCAGAATTCATAAATATTATATCACTATACTGTATGGCTAGGCCTACTTAGTATGTTATTAGGCTACTAAAAACGTCTTATTAGGCTAATTGAAATATTTTTTTCCATCCCTAAAAATAGACTGATTGCTGATTTGGAATTATTTTCCGTTCGATTTGTATTTGTATTTTTCTCATGATCGCTATCTGTTACAAAACTCGTAGGCCTAGCAGTTCTAGGACTGGCTACACTGATATTTCTAGTGATAAAATTGCCTATTTTAGGAAATCTAAACTAGGCTACATAGAACAAAAACAACGAACAAAAAACTATGGAACTAATAAAATAACACATCCTTTTAAAAAGAGAGAAACATTTATTTATTTTAACACAAATTTTGTATACAACAAAAAATTGACTGTGATGTAAAACGAATGAATCTGGTGTTCATTATAATATAATAGCCTAGTCAAGGGAGATCCAAAAACATGAAACTCGGAAAAAATTTTTATAAAGCTGAATTTTTTCCCATCGATAAACCACTACCAGAGGATAATTTTTACAAAAGTCCCCAAAAATCCCCCTGGAGCTTCCCCCACCTACCCCCTCAAAGAATGAAAATGTCAATATCTGCGGAAACCCCTAAATCTACGGTACTAGACTAATAATCGGATCAAATTGAATGTTTTTCTGTTGTGTTCGTTATAACATAGGCTACAATAATGATCCTCTTTATTTTTACGGTAAACCTTATAGTTTTTTTTACCCTAAAACTATGGATTTTTGCAAATAGACTTTTTGGATGTCACATTACCGGAAAAAACCACGAATAAAAGTAGTAGATTATTTAATTTAATGATGTAAAGGTTTTTATATTTTCGTGCGGGCTGGCGCAGTAGAGGGGGGGAGGGAATCAGCAATTTTTGGCTGCGATTACGGGCGGGCGACTATTAGCCCACTCAATAAATGTTTTCTGTCGGAACTAATTAGTGAAAAGCTGATTTTTCATGGATGTTAGTTGATTATTTAAGGAATATTTTGGATTTTTTTGGCTAACGAACTCGTCCGAGCGACATAGACAACCAACATGTGTACCAAATTTGGACCAAATCGGACTTAAAATGCGGCCGCTATAATGCGATCACATATATACATATATATATTATATTTACATATATATGATTTTTAATAACACTCCAAAACGTGTTCTGGGGACCATGATCGGTGCTCATTTGCTACTCCCGACCTTGGGTCTTACCATAAGGACCACTGCAATAGCTCATTTTCCTATGGAAATTCGCTAATAAATTGATTTGGTTATAAACTTGTATGTATATTTTTTATATTTAGTAAATAGGCTAATGCCGACAATAAATTAATGAAATGTATTAAAGGTTTGCTAAACAAATAATATATAGAAGATGTTATTCTTATTGGGTGGTACAGACTTAAAATTGTATACATAATTTAATTTTATCTAGATTTTTTTCTACACTACATAAAAAATATGTTTCTATACTTTACATCGTATTTTCACTCATAACAGCGGTAATTACCAATAAAAATATAGGCTTTTGTTTGATTGTCTAAATGCATATATTTTATCCTTATCATTTATTTAAACCAATATTTTTGTGAGTTATTAACTTTTATAAGTCTAAGTTCAGAGCCTAAACTTAATGCAACAGCTCAACTAATTGGGAACACCACACCGGCTAGGCGGCTATGCGTGTTTGCACAATAGAAAGGAAATGATAAACTTGTAACTTGTAATAAAACTGTTAACAAAATTCAGCGGTGGGAGGGGTAATGCAAGGCCACACTAATGTGGCCTTTGGTAATGTCGTGTGCTTCACCCCTAGCGACTAATCTACGAACTATTCCTAGTGGGGACGCTAAAAGCAGCACTATTGCATCATAAAACAAGCTATTCCATTCAGGTACAGAACCCTCTTAAGTCCATAGTTCACTTATTGGCCACCAGGAGCAGCACGAAATTTTTACTCTAAATCAAAACCTTGCACCGTTGAGAATGACAGTGCAGTAAGTCCATTAGTGATAGATGCTCATTGTTTCGTTTGATTGGTGAAGTAAATCGTTGTTTTCTGTTGTTCAAGTGAATGATAGCATATTTTTAATTAACTATAAATGAAATATAAATATCAGTATAGGTGTTTTAGTGTTATACATGACTTAAAATTATACATGGTTAAACCTGTGTGTTAAAAGTGTGTTCTATACCTCTCATCATCTCAGTAGAACCTCAAGTAAGTGACTCAGATTCTTCAAGCTTTACTGATGATGTTGATAAGGACCCGGACAATGCTGTTCCTAGACAATATGGCTTTCTTAGAGCTGGACATCACAGTACCCTTGTATCGTACACAAGTTCTGAGTCAGTGTCGTCTTCTGACTCAGATGACAATTATAGGCTTAGCTCTTTTGGCCCTATAAACCAAATAAAGTCTAGGAAACGTACTAGAAATCTAACGAAGCACAAGCAGTATGTTGCAAAAATTTGCCGTAACTCTGGTAAACGTTATGTTAGCAAAAAAGGAAATATTTGTGAGGGTAAAGTGTTTCTTAACGTTCCTTGTAAGAGTAGGATGAAGTGTGATGAAAAAATATCCAGTGATGACAGGAAGGCTGTTTGATTTATTTTGGAATATGGCTGATTTTTAAAGCAGAATTGTTTTATTTGTGGTTTGATATAAAAGAGCAAAGTGAAAAGGAGGCGACAAAATAAAGAAGAAAGCTTGTTAAGGGAAGGATCAAATAAATATTTTTTGAAAATGGAGACAGGTGTATCAGTTCAAGTTTGCCAAAAATTCTTTTTAAAAACATTTTCCATTTCTGAAGGAAGAGTTCACCGAGCTCAGGCTAAATTGGAACAAAATAAATCCCCAGGGAAAGACCTTCGTGGTGCTAAAGGTTGTAGTTCAAGAAAAATATCTGATGAAGATACTAAGTACATCATAGAACACATTAATTCATTTCCGACTTACGTCAGCCATTACACAAGGAAACACAATGAAAACCAAAATATCTCAGTGATTCTCTTAACATCAGAAAAATGTTTTCTTTGTATGAGGAAAATTGTCTAGCTGAAGGCAAGGCCCCACAGAAAGAGCATTATTACCGCTACATTTTTAATACAAAATTTAATTTACATTTTATCATACCCAAAACAGAAACGTGTAAAAGATGTGACATCTTTAAAATTAAAATTAATAATCCTGAGCTGACTATAGAAGAAAAAAATAAAATAAAATGTGACCATGAACTTCATGTTAGAAAAGCAGAGCTAGCTAGAGAGTACATGAAAAAAGACACTGAAGAATCTAAAATGAACACTGACACTTATACATGCACTATAGATTTGCAAAAAGCTCTGCCCTTCCCTGTATTGACCGTATCAGATGCTTATTATAAGAGGAACCTTTATTGTTACAATTTGGGTGTACATGACCTCCAAAAAGATACGGGTTACTTCTATTCTTGGGACGAGACAATGGCTGGAAGAGGATACAAGACATATCGTCTTGTGTGATAAAACACTTGCAAATTCATGCTCGCAATAAAAAAAAAAAGGTTACTATTTACAGTGACACATGCACCGGTCAAAACCGGAACATAAAAATGTCCCTAGCACTTATGAAATTTCTCCAAAATGAAACAACTGAAATTATAGATCAAAAGTTTCTAGTATCCGGACATTCCTTTTTGCCTAATGATTCAGACTTCGGGTCTATTGAACTAGCGGCAAAGGGAAAAACAATTTATCTTCCCCAACAGTGGTATGACATCATGTAGACGGAAGAAAAAGTTTGTTGTCTGTCAAATGAGTAGCAATGAATTCTTCTCTACTGAGAATTTAGAAAAGAATATTACCAGAAGGAAAGTAAACACACAGAAGCTTCCTGTAAATTGGCTTAAAATACAATGCATAAGGCTTGAGAAAGGTTGTCCTTTTGAAATAAAAGAAATGATGGATTTTAAAACTTTGGATATTACTCCGAGCAAAAAAAGGGTAGACCAATGATGTCACTGAAATCTTTGCCACAAGATTTATTGTACCAAAGTAAGAGGCCAGTTAGTGTGTTAAAAAAAAAGACATGTGTGATCTCCTACAATTTATACCACTAGTCTACCATGATTTTCTTAATCAATTAACAATAGTGGAATGTCAAGATGATGACATTGGACCATTACCAGACATTGACACAGAAGTAGTGGAAAACTAAGGTTAAAGCGAGACTTTTTTTAAAACAGAGTATGTTTTTCATTGTTTACATAATTTAAAGTAAATATCTTGTTTAAATTTTATCAATTTAATGCCATTTTTAATATTTAAATATTATATTTTAAATAAACCTCCTAATGTTGTATTAAAAGTTTTGGTGAGTTTAAAATTATACCCCAGATATGTTGAGAATGACAGTGACATAAGTCTCATTTTTACATTTTGTACAAAAATATTTAAAAAATGCACCATTCTGATAAGCAACTTTAGTTATGTTCTATTCAATAAAAATAATAACATAAATATGAAAACTGAATTTTGAATAACTCCAGTGTTAACACTAAATCAGCTGTTTCTCAAAACTGTAGAAATTGGACTTACACCACTAATTCTCACCGGCCCAATTGTAGGGCGGAGTAGAAGAGGTGATTTTTTTATTAAAGTAGGAAATTAACTAATAAATATTATTATTATTATCTAGAGAGAAAACTATTTGATCGATTTCGAACAAATTTGCACCAAACACGTCAATTAGGCATGTATAGATGCACAAAAAAAGTTTTGAAAAACAACCCCCTTTATGGCCAAAAAACCCAGAAAAATCAGTTATTATTAATAGCTAAACGAGAATTTTAGAAAGATGTGGTTTTTTGCATATGGTTGGGTACATTAAAGGCTACAAATAAGCCAAATTTTATCAAAGTCGTTAGAGCTGTTTTTTTATAAAAAAATTATAACTGGTTTTTTTTTTGCCAAAAAGGAGGTTGTTTTTCAAAATGTTTTAATACCGTTTTTCGTGCATTTATACAGGCCTACTTGACATGTCTGGTGCAAATTTGTTTGAAATCGATCAAATAGTTTTCGCTCTAGCTTTGTATACATACAGACATACATACTTACAGACAGACATTTTGTAAAACGGACAGGGGTCCCAAAACGGATTTTTCCACAAAAATCTGAACATCGATTTTTTTGCGATTACTATACTTTCTCTAAACTATACTGTAGTATAGTGAGAAAGTAAAATTAAGTAAAGTTAACGGTTAGAAAATGTGATTTTGTAGCACAAGGGCTAGTTGGTGATTAATAGGAGAACCATTAAGCAGGAATGCCGTGTGAGTGTGTTTGCACGTTTGGGAGCGAGGGTCGATTTTATGACTTAGAGCGCACGTCTGTTTGGACAAAGTATAATAATTGTATACATTTACCGAGTTAAAAATCCCAGTATGCATAGTTAGGTAGGCCTAGATAAAGTGTGTTGTTTAAATAGTATTTTGTATAAATGATGTATTTCTGATGTGTATATAATTAATCCGTCTATGATTTTTCATAAACACACTTTACAAAGCTTTGGTGATGGTGCTTAAATTAAGTTTAATAATCTACTTATATAAAGCTAGACGGTAACACTGATTCACTTCCCATAATCGGACCCCCCTCAACCTTATACAGTAGAGTCTCGCTAATCCGACCTAAACCGGCCGCAGCCCGGTCGAATTAGCGGGAAAGTCGGATTACACGGAAAACCATTGAAACACGGTGTAAAAGTAATGAATTGAATTTAATATACATTAAAAACTATGATTTACATTATATGAATTGTAACTGTACTAAATGTAGTACAATAACACATAAAACAGCAAACAGATTAGTATTACAGTACAGTATAGAATGTCAAATCATTAAACTTGGCGGAAAAAGTTTGTAATAGTTTTTTGTGTACCAACTGCTTGACGTTTTCTCGCCGCTAGATCTCTAAATCTCTTTATCAATAAAATATCTGTTGTTGAAGTTTCCTCCAGCTGCTCCAGGTATTTTAAAGTTATTTCTAGAGCCTTGTGACCCTCAGTATGAGAGATCCTTTCCACACTTTCCTCCATCACTAATTGCTCTTCTTCCGTGTCTTTCTCTTTGACTATTTTTATAATGTCATCATCCGTCACTTCAAATTCTTCATCTTGAGACATCCATTCACTTATGTCATTCTCTGTTCCGTCAGCACATCCTGGCATTTTTTGTAATAAAGAAAGTAAGCTTACATTTTCTTGGTCATTCTGCTGAAGTTCACCACTATCCACAGATTCGTCTCCCTTGTCTTCTTGTAGCAAAACTTTCCAAGACTTAGCAATCGTGTTTGCCCCAACACTTTCCCAAGATTGAGCCACGTAATAAGCAACGTCCTTCAAATTCAGATGCCGCAGTTTCTCGACCATGTCTTCCCCTTGGTCCATAGCATCTATTAAAGATGAAAGTAGGTTTCGTCGGTAATTTCTCTTTAGGTTCTCTAAAGTACCCTGGTCCATAGGCTGGCAAATGGATGTGACGTTAGGAGGCAAAAACATGGCCTTTATATCTCCGTCTTGAAGTTCGTCCTCGTTAGGGTGGGAAGGACAATTGTCAAGGATCAAAACTGCTTTTCGAGGCAAGTTATTATTTTTCAAAAACTTTTCAGTTTGTGGTACGAATTCGGTAAAAAACCACTCTTTAAAAATCTCTGCAGTCATCCATGCACTTTTCTGGTTGTAATAACTGACTGGTAAAGCATTTTTAGAAAAATGTTTGAATGCTCTTGGATTTTTTGACTTGCCTATCATAACCAGTTTCATTTTCATATTGGCCGTTGCATTACTGCATGCCAGAATGGTTACTCTTTCCTTACTGCGTTTGTGACCAGGCGCTGCTGCTTCAGCCTTGGATGCAAGTGTCTTTGACGGTAACATTTTATAATTTAGGCCAGTCTCGTCACAGTTAAAAATCTGTTCACCGGATAAGTTCTCATTATCCAAAAGTGTATGAAACCGTTCTTTGAACGCTTGGACAGCTTCAGTATGGGCTGAAAGCTTCTCCCCGCAGATATTAAGTTGGCGTATTCCATACCTTTTCTTCCACCTATCGAGCCAGCCTACACTCGCTGTAAAACTAGGGTCACCTTCGTTGAATTCATTTCGGAATTTTATTGCTTTTCCCTGTAAAATCGGCCCTGTTATTGGGACACCTTTGTCTCTATGTTGAGTGAACCAGAGGAATAGAGCTTCACTCACGTTTTCGTACTCACACTTTTTCATTGTTTTCCTGTCTTCTAAAGCATTTGCTGTCGCTCGTCCACAACACCACTTTTCAATTTCAATCCGGTTCCTCTTCCAATCTCCAACAGTTGTTTTCCCGACATTATAATATTGCGCTACTTTCAATAAAGTTTCACCATTGTCTAATCTTTTTAACGCTTTAAGTTTTTCTTCCATTGAAACAGTTACTTTTTTTCTTTTAGAAGCCATTAAAACTCTTTAAGGTTACAGCAAAATAAAAATACAGTATTTACTGTAAACCGACACAAAACAAACAAAAACAGAATGCACTTTAAAGTCTAGAAATAGCGAGATAAAATATTTGGTGTAACAAATACAGTACAGTAATAAAATAAACTAAAATTTTACGTAAAACGACACGAAACAAACAAAAACAGAATGCACTTTAAAGTCTAGAAATAGCGAGATAAAATATTTGGTGTAACAAATACAGTACAGTAATAAAATACACTAAAATTTTACGTAAAACGACACGAAACACACATACACAGAATGCACTTAGTCTAGAAATAGCGAAATAAAAATATTTGGAGTAAAAAATACAATACAGTACAGTAATAAAATAAACTCTAATTTTACGTAAATGAACACGAAACGCACTGAAACGGAATACACTTTAAATTCTAGAAATAACGAAATAAAAATACTATTTACAGTCACAATATAAACTCTAACTTTACGTAAAAGAACATGAAACAAAATTCACTTTAACGTCAACTCTTATTCAAGTCTAAATTGATACTGTGCTAGTAGTGCGCTGTACAGAATGGCGGGAATTAAGGCACAAAGTACTGTAGGTAGAAGGGTGGGGTAATTCGTTGACCTTGGCGAGAAAGCGACCAGCTGCTTAAAGTCTGGTAATACGAAAGTGGTGCACGGCATTATTGTACACTCAGTTTCGCAACCAAACTTTTAAATTAGTAAAATTATTTTTCTTTAGTCAAGGTCGGATAAAACGGAAGGTCGGATTAGCGAAGGGCGGATAAGCGGGACTCTACTGTACTTGAATTAAAGCTCTCGACGAGAAACTTTTGAGAAAAGTTGCCAGAATTTAACGTTTTTTAATTTTGGAAGCACCTTTCGGGCGGGAAAGATTTCTTAAATTTGAGCGCGTTTTGTAAGAAAACTGTAAGAGATAGCAAAAAATGTTAAATACAAAAGTTGTAGAAAATTAAATTTCAAACAAACGATTTTCCATCAGATTCAAGATCCAATCATCAATTTAGCCACTATTCATCCGAGAAGGGAGGCTCCGCCCAACGTCTTTAAAGCTAGACGGGTTCACTGATTCACTGACATAAACTATGAGGCACTTTCCGTAATCGTACCACCCTCGACCTCATACTTGAATTAAAGCTCTCGACGAGAAACTTTCAGAAAATTGCTAAAAGTTAACATTTCAAATTTTGAAAGCACCTTTTGGGCGGGAAAGTTTTTTTCAATTTTTTTTTTTTATTTTTCCACTTTGATTGCGTTTTGTAAGAAAAGGGTAAGAGATAGCTAAAAATGATAAATCCCAAAGTTGTAGAAAATTTAATTTTAAATGAACGATTTTCCATCAGATTTAAGATCCAATCATCTGTTTAGCCGCTATTCACCCGAGAAGGAGCTCCGGCACACAATCCTTCAAATTTCCCATGTTAATCTTATGGAGATAATGTTTAATGAGTTTGAGTCAGCTGCCAAATAAAACAGCTGATTTATGCTCGGTCACCTATGTACAAACGAGCCAAAGATTAACGAGATTATTTAGCAAATTTTCTAACTGCGGGCGAAGCGTCCAGGGGCAGAGCCCATAGTCATATTATATAGACATAAGTGCCAGTCCTACGAGCCAGTCGTTTTTGAGACATATTGGATCTTAAGTAGAAAAGCTCCTTTCTCCAGATGTGACGCTCTCTGGAAGAGAAAGGGGTACTTGTATTATATGGAAGACACTAATTTTAAACGTTGTTAAAAAAAAAAATATCCTGAAGGGTTCTAACTTACACTCTCTAGTCTTAATATGTTTCTAGTATGTAAACAAATATAAGTTTGTAATATTTCATAGTTTACTAAAAAAGGGTTTTAATTTCTAAACATAACTTATATAATACCTAACCTAGCAAGAGGAAAGTGTCCATTTCCTTCAAGAAAGGCATTTATTGAACACAACAAAAGTTTGTGTGAATAAACTTATCGCTGAGTGTCTTTATCAGTATTCGGGCCGGCCGTAAGGCGATCGTTTGGCGTTTCGTTAGTGAGTTGTCAGCAATGGCTTGTAGCACACCAACTACTGATGAGTGCTGTGACTTTAATGCTTGCATTTTTGTTGCAATACAAAACAACTTACGTAATAGATGTTACTGACTTATATTAGCTTTTTTTAAATCTCAAAACGTCTAAAAATAGTATGTAATAAAAACCGTATTAAAATAGTAGCCTCCGTATAATGCGTAAGTACCGAGAAAGGAGAATCCTTAAAGCTACGCAAACATTAGGGAAGTTCTCACTTAGAGAATGTGAGGTGATGAACTTCAAAATTCCCATTGCCTTGTTCCCAGAATCGTCAGCAGTGCTGTCTTGAGCACTAAAAGTTCTTGAAACGTCTGGTGTCCTTCGAATATCACGGTCCTCCCTATCAGTTAGTGCTAATTGTAGGTCTGCACATTTTGTCATCAGCGTACTGTTGTCTTCTTTTCTTACATTATAAATGAATTCAAACATGTCATTGTAGGTAGATAACTGAGAAAATCTTTCTTCAAGTGAATTGATTGTAGGTACAATCCATAACGTATAAATAGAACTTACTTCTGAATGGTTTTTTTGGATCCAAAACTGCCTCATCTTGTGCTTCATAATCAAATTGGCTTTTCTTGGACGGACTTGTTGCTCAGGAGGAAAAGATGACACAATATCAAGGCTTTCTGCGAGTTCTCTCGCATCGACTAGCATTTCTTCAAAACCTTTGTCAGTTTTTTTTTGCTCAAAGTAGGACTTTACTTTAGAGATCAATTCAATAGCAGCTGAAATATCAAAATCTTCTTTTTCAACAGTTTGCTTATAGCATTGATCCTGGAGAGAATCATATTCCTATGAATTTGAAACTTCCTAGTTTTTTAGCCAGACCTAAGGCTGAGCATCTGGCATATGCATCACTTGTTGAATAGGTTGACAATTCAAGTAACACATCATATATTTCTCCTGTCTGGTAACGTAAAGGTGTGATTAAATAAAGGTGCGTCAATACGACTTTCCCATCTAGTATCACTTAGTGGTTTGACTGTTTGTGACATAACATGTTTCTTTAAGACCGACCATCGATGTGTAGAGGCTGACAAGTTTACAGCATCGGTACAAGACAAAGCAGAGTCATTAACCGCATGATTTAGCGAGTGTGCACTACAAGGAACAAAAAATGCACGAGGATTGATATTTAAAATTCTGTTTTGAACCCCAGCACTTTTCCCTCTCATGTTGTATCCACTATCGTTACCTTGTTCTTGCATGTTACTAATTGGTAAGTTCATTTCCTTCAGTTTGGACAAAAGAACATTAGTCAGGGCTTCTCCGGTTGAGGATTCAACTGGTATAAAACACAAAAAGCGTTCTTGTATTTCAGGGTCTTTTCCTAAACCACATTCACATTGTACATAACGTATGACCAAAGACGTTTGTTCTGTTCGGCTTTCGTCTGGTGTACCGTCTAAAATAACAAAATAGTACTTAGACTTCTGCACCTCGTTTAGTGCTTAGTATCTGCTCACTAATCATCGAACCTAAAATTTAAATTATCTCGTTTTGGATATTTTCCTAAATAGTGTACGTAGGATTCCTTGGACGTTATCTTCCTTAAATGATCTGCAATCACAGCATCAAATTTTACCACAAACTTAACAAGTTACAGGAAATTTCCATTTTCTCTATTGTTTAGTTGGTCTGAAGTTTCCCGAAAAGCTAAGTTCTGAGAGCTAAGAAACTGTAAAAATTATTATACGCTTGAGCACCTCTTGCCACCGTTCTACATCACTCTGAATCATTTTCTGCATCAATTGTTTTTCCCATTTCTAACATCAAGGAACATTCTTTCCAAGACCGAAATGCCGTCTATGCCCTGGAAATCTCTCATGTTCACACTTAAAATTTCTGACATGTGCTTCCAATCGCAGTAACCCGTTTCAGAAGTCAGGGAAGATCGAACTTTACCAAACAGTTTGCAACAAAAGCAATAGATGGCGTCTTTTGATATAGAATAAATCAACTAGGAACGTGAAACTTCTCCATTGTTGGCCATGCGCCTGCATTAATTGTTGACGCTGAATCGACGACCATGTTTTTGTACAGGAAAATCCACATTCTGGAAAGATTTGTTTTGGTCCTCTTCGGACAAGGATGTCTGCAGCAATATTAGAAATGTTGATGGGCCACTTTCCTGGGTCATGAGGTAGACCTTTTGTTTCTTCAGGATCTGTAAAAAGAATTTTTCTGAAATTTGAATAATAGGCCTACGTGTATTTATATAGTCAATACAACTTTTAACCTGATAAAAGAAAACTTTTGACAGCTATTATTGTAGTCATTTATTATGGTATTTTATATAGCTGATTTAAAAAAAATTTTACCTCTTCTCTAATTTGAATTTTCTATGAAAGTCATGCATCATTTCACTAATGGCTGTGCTAACAGCAGCTGCAGATATGCAATTTTTTAACTAGATTAGTTTTTTTTTGTTCACCTTGTAAAGAAATAATACTACCTACTTACATTTTCAAAGTGCAAAGTGGAAGGAAGGGTGTGCAGGTATGAATTTAGAAGATTGAGTGAGTTTTGAACCAATATATATTTGTTTTATTCGAATCATATAGTTCACCTATTATTGCAT
>JAGFPH010009721.1:13688-26957 GCA_018207615.1 Philaenus spumarius | reverse complement strand
ATCGTAGATGTATTAATTTAAAAAATGCTTCACTTTTGGAGCTTATTTTATAATATAACCTTAACTATTTGAAATAATAAATCCTTTTGGTTAACAAGGTTAATTTTATTCAAGACAATTATATTACATGGTTTTATTACAATTTGCTTGTTATTTGTTTTATTAGAGCACTATATGAATAATATTAATTATTTATTTATGTATTAAACTTTCTAAAATATATATAATTCTTAATCTCGGGTTTTCTGATTCTGGCCTTTAAAAGTACAATTTTAAAATTAAACAAGACCATTAGGTCTATATCATAAGCTTCTTAACCCTCCGTCGCTCGCGGGCATCTGCAACACTGTAGTATTAATTTTGTAACACTGACAGCCATGTAACAGAAATATTATACGATGATAATAAATCAGCAATTTCCCATAATGTCTAAAGCATAGAGGTTTGGTCTAAATAAAACAAATGACGCAATATATATAATAGTAAACGTTTATAATTCTTGTATACATATAAATTCTTTTGTGACGCAAAACAATTAAAGTAAAATCATTTAAATAAAAGTAAACAACGTAAAAGGCAGACTGTTAGTAGATAAAATAAAAGCAGACTTAAAATATATTAATCAATAAACGTATGTAACGTGTGTGAACTGTATAAGAAATTATTTTAACGAGTAGTGCGGTTGAAGCGAATGGTGAAAAGAAACAATTAAATAATTGCACAATGGACAGTTTTAAAGAGCTATTGAAATTGAAAAATAAGCACATGTAAAAAAAAATTAAAATATGTATCAGCGAATATAACAAGGGCACAACATAACATCGGTACACAAGTGTCTGAACGCAGTACAAACAACAAGTGTTAAAACAAGACTAATAGAGAAGGCATTGTACGTTCTGGCCTACGTGACTAACAGCACAAGAAGAACGTAGTAGAATGAAAAACATGGCGGATAGACTGTATGCATAGTAAACGGCAGGTGGTGTGAAGTTTGTTAAAAAAATGTAGTTTTTTCAGTCAAATAAGAACAAATCTTGTTTCAAAGTGAAGTAGAGGTGTTTTAACATTCGTGAAAATGTAGAAAACGAAATCGATGGAGTGAATTTTGAGATAAATGAAGTAATAGAAGGTTGCCCATGTGCTTTGACAAAACGCGCGTTATGGTTCGTGATACTTAGTGTTAATTGTGTGAATAACAAAATCCTAGGTAAAAAACAGTGCAACGAATAACGCAGTAAGTAATAATGGCCATAGGACATACATTTTTCAGTCTGCAAATATAAAATTTTTAATTGTTCTAACAAGTAACTTCTTTTGATTTTTATTGCGTCATACTTTAAGCTAGGCTTGACAACACTTTGTATAGATTGTATATAATTGATTTGTTTGTTTGTTTCTTGTAATATTGATATATTTTGTTGTAATTAATCACTTTTTTAAAGATGTTTGAGTAAACAAATAGTTGTTCCGCTACAATGTCTTAGACTCCTTTATTTAGCCACGTACATCCACAAGTCATTTCTTTGCAGCCAAGTATTCACCCCTGAGAAAATTGAATTAACATAGTAAATCATTGATAGTAATTGGTAATTATAGATAAATAAATGCATAAGTATTAATGGAGCATAAATAGAGTTATATGTGGATTATTATTATTATATTTTTTTTTATTTTTGAGTTAAACGAAGGTGATATCAAGGGTTTTATGAGTAAGGTGTAAGGTGAATTAAGGTAAGGTGGAGCATAAGGTGTAATTCTACGTTGGAGTTAGAGGAGATATATGATATATGGTGATTTTTAGTAAATGGAGATAAAGTGGTAAGAGGTGTTTCTTGGTGATTAAAGGTGTATTATGAACGACGATTTCTTGTGTATTAAGGTAAATAAGTAAATGAGGTGAAGGAGAGGTGATAATTATTAGAAAATAATCCACATATAGCATTTTTTATTATTTTTGAGTATTTTTTTTTATTTTTTTTGAAACTTTTACCGAATCCCATTTTTTTTAACAGTTTATATATTTTTATATTTTAATTCTTGTAACCTTCCGTTACAATTTTTCGATTTTACTTCTTGTTGAAGTTATTTATATTGTTTGTTTACATTCGCATGTCTATGCCAAGGTTATGTGTACATTATATCATTATTTAACAGTATCGTCTTTATTGTTGAATATATTTTTAAGCTCAGAACATATTATTATTTTTGTTTTTACGTACATAACTTTTTGAAACCTATAGACTATCTTTTATGTATCACAACAATTATTATTTAGTTTATAGAACAGGTACATACAGGTAAGGAAATAAAAATTTAACTCATTTTAAATCAATTTAGGTATGTATTGAACTAAAACATGATACATGAATATGAGTACAAAATATATAAAAAAAAGTTAAGTAGAAAGTGTAACAATATCAATTGACTAATACAGATATTTACAAAGTTGGTTGATCATAGTCTTAGTGTCTTACTCAAGATCGGAGTCATTATCTTCAATGACTTACATTTTTACATCACACTCTGCACACACATGTGAAACAATATGCCCCATGCAGACGTACTTCTTGCAACCCTTGCAAGTAAAACGAGTTGGCCTGTTCTTTTTCCTGTCGCAGAAACAACAACGCAAATGCTTTCTTTCTTCTTGTTCCGGTCTTTGTAACACCTCGGCTCTGGCTGAAGAGATTAATAAGATTTCGCAAAAGCGAAGTCAAATTGTTGTTGGGATGTTTGTTTTAGTGGCTCTCATCCTGATTTAGTCTTGAAGGAGTTTCTTAGCGAGTATATTCAGAAACTTGTTCCTTTCCAAAGCTGAATCTGTTACATTTGAAAACTTGATGTTATAAATTCAAAAAATAATGTAAAACTTATTAACTTACCTATTATATCAATCAGATTCTTGAAGACACACTAGGTCCCACGCGAAGCCAAACTCCGCAACAATGGAAGCAGTAGAGACCGCGCACGGAGCGATACTCCGCAGTTTTTTCTATTTACGTAGCAACATCAGCCAGAAAACTATTGATCGATAATTAGTGGTCCAACAGCTTTAGTTAGGTGGAGGTGGAAGCTAGAAGGACGCTGAACGGCAAAGAACGTTTACCAACTTCAAAAAACTAAAATTACCTCGTTGCAGATTAAAAACTATAAAAACGACATATGTAATTTTAAAATGTTTATAGAGTTTATTTTATTTACTGTTCAATAGTTAAATAATGTTCTAACTCAATTTAGATATTGGTTGTTGAATGAATCAAGGTTGGATATTACCTCTAGGCTGTCTTCAAATTGAAAGCTATCTCTTGTGGTATGTTTATTTATTTAGCTGTTATGTTATTAGAATTGCATTTACTTTCTGGATGTTACTATTTAAATTTTCTCATAAACTTTTAATACTGCAGGATGGAAAATATACGTCTGAACTATATGAAATCTGTAGTAATAATGTCATAATGCCCCTGGTGGTTTTATTAAGGCGGGTTAAACACTGAAGTGGCTGCCATGCGGAGGCACGCTGCATGCGTCGTTCCAGTGCATCAGTGAGTAAGATGCAAGGAGCTTACACACTGTAATGGCGCCACGTGTATAGTAAAAAATGTCAACAAGTGAAGAAGAGTGGTTCCTGTTGTTAGCCGTTTGTAAGACAAAAGAATAAAAGAAAATGAATTTTATCCTATTTTCTTAAGATGATATTAAAAAAATATTGACATAGGCCTCATTGTTGTCATTATTTTATTTTTTAAATGACATAAATGAATTATACCAAGTAGCCTGCTATATCTTTTTGTTACACATATCTACAGTGATAAATTAAACTTAGACTTACTGAAGTAATATGTTAAGAACTAAGAAGTTTAACTTCTAACACATGGAGATTCACACTATTTTTTGTATATACCCTCGAAGAAGAATGATCAAGATGCCGAGTAATTAGTTGACAATTCAACGAAAAGATTTAAAAGCTTCCAAAAAGCTGGGTATAATGATCAGATTGTGCAGAGCAATATATTGAGAAAAGTTAAAATGGATTTATTTGATGAACCAATTTTAATTCAAATATGCATATTTTTATGAACATGATACTTTATAAAAACATACTGAAAAAATGTTAACAGAAATGTCACACTCCTGCTCTAAGCAGTGCTAAAACAAAATGGACACAATGTTCAAAATGTATTTCCATATAAAAACTAAATCAATATTATAAAATGCTGAAAAGAATGAGGTGAGGCTATTAACTTGCATACAGTTTTAATACACACATTTTTACAATGAATTTAGTTACCAAAAAACATGATTTACCAAAAATAAGATACAAAACCTACTTACAATTATTTCTGTGTTAAAAAGCACAGTTTTTAATTTGTTCTATAGTTACATAACAATTCACAGCCTTTTAGTTTATAACTTAACATTAAACAGCCTTTATATTTCCTGAGAAACAATGTTCCTCTTAACAGCATAAATCTTTCGCCTTTTTATTTGTGATGAGTTTCTCAAATTTGATTTTCAAGCAGCTGATTTGTAGGTTGACAAAATTAGACAAAATGTAAAACAAATTTGTATATTATGAAGCTTATAAAAAACCGCTATTGCTCGAGCACAACAGGAACAGAACTCAAATTATTTCTCATAAACATTCACATAACTTTTTAGCCCAGTATATAGGGGGGTTTCAGCTTACATTAATTGCGGCAAAAGATTTTTTTTCTAGGATCGTTTGGTATAGTGTCGGTATGCCAAATCTAATTTTGGGACCTTGAACGTGGGGTTGGGGACAACTTTTGGGGGGCAAAAAACCTCAAAATTTGCGACTTCTTCCAGTTTTTCTCTTATAACTCGAAAACGGTGCATATTGTGAACAACAGTACTTTAATAAATTAAAGAGGACAAAATTTCGCGTCAATTAAAAAAACAAAGTGTAAAATTGGTCAACTAGTTCAATTTTTATGGGGATCCAAAAAACAGCAAATTTTTCCAACTTTGCCAAAAACTGTGTTTTACCCATTTTCAATGTGCTGTAACTTTACAAAATCAAATTTTATCAATACCCCCTCCCTAAAAGTTGTAGAGCATCAATCCATAAGTTCAAAAAACATAGATTTTTCTATTGGGCAAGTTTTGAAATTTTGTCAACTCATTAAGAAAAATTGGGAAAAACCTTAAATTCACACAATCGGGTTTTCGGTCTTTTTTTATGTCTATGAGTCCGGGAATGAATTCCGACTTCATTCTTAGTCTTAGCTATGTCATCTGAATGCATCTGGAAATTGTTTTAACACGTTCGCTAGCACCAATTGTAACATTTTTTAGTACGCATAGACTAGTGTCGAATATATGAGAAGTCCGGTTTCTATCTGCATACTGATGCCGCAAATGTGCAACGCCTGTTCTAATTGAAATAGACTGACTTCGCTTATTTGTGGCGTATTATATATTGTAATTGAGTATTTAAAAAAAATTTTCATAAAAAAAAGTAGTAATTTTTATATAAAAATGGGGTTTTTATGTATATTTTTAAGCTAAAAGCAAGATGTATTTCAAACACTTTTTCGAGACTTCGGCTCTTTTTTGTTTAATAATTGTCAAAATCGGGTTTCCCCTACCCCAAAAAATATAAAATGACACCCCACACTGTATTTCTAAAATTTTGACCCAAAACCCTTATTCCGACGCCCTACGACTCTTTAACTGTGAAAATCGGTTTTCCCCTATCCAAAAATATTAAAACAATACCCCAGACTGTATTTTCAAAATATTGACTCCAAATCATGACCCCGACGAGCTACGACTTTTTAACTGTCAAAATCTGAAACTGACGATGTCTAACCTGAGTCTAGCAAATAACGCCACCCAGCATGAGGAAGAAGAGCCTCAACCGGGACCATCAAAACGACAAAATTTTTAAATATTTCCAGTATCTATTTAATTGTGTTATTAAGCTTGTGATACTGCAAGTGTTGTGAAGCAGTGTAGTTCTGGAAAATATCTGGGTATTTTTATTGATAGCTAATAAGCTTGAAAACTCATATTTTACACTTGAAGTGTAGATTGAATAGTGTTCTTAGATTATTTTTCTTCTTGAAGGTTGTTTGTCCCCAAAATATTTTACGACAAGTGTATATATACTGCTTTATTTCATAGTAGAAACAATACGGAATTGTTTTGTGGAGTGGTACTAGCCAAATTAATAAAAACGGTTCTATAATTCAAAGGAGATAAAGTATATGTAATAATTCTATAATTCTATGTAAAAATGGTTCTATAATTCAAAGGAGATAAAGTATATGTATATAAAGTAATGGAGATGTTTTATATAAGAAGCAGTAATATTCCAAGTAGGGTTAATGATTATAAGATAAAACCTAGAAATTCGTCAAATTTAAAGATTACAAAACCAAATACTGTATTACTTTTTTCACTAAAACTTTTGAGTTCATCGCACTCAGAACATTTAATCAGTTACCAAATTATATTAAATACAGTTTTAACAAAAATAGTTTTCTAAAAACATTTAGGAAGTGGTTGCTTGAACTGCCACTGTTGATTTCCTCTTAGAAATTATGATATAGTCCAAATTATACCCACAGTTTTCATTATGAAGTTCATTTCTTGATATACATGTGTTAAAGTTTGTCTTTTTTTACAACTTGTTTAGTCATTTAATATTTTTTGTGTATAACTAGTTTAGTCATTAATTATTATTTGTGTATCTATATTGAAAAAAGGAACAATCAATTTAAAAAACAATATTTTAAATATTCCTTTAAATAAGTGTAATTCTTAAACTTTTGTGAAAAGTTGGAAATAAAAATAAATAAATAAGTAGTAACTTCTTGTTTTTTACGTTGTCAATAAAATTATTTTATAAGTACCTACTAACTGTCTCTTTCCCAATAACTTTGGTATAATATGGATATACATGTATATACAATAGTCTACTGCGTTTAGATAAAGGTCTTCAAGCATTCAAATATATGTAGGGAACAAGAAACCAGCAGTACAGGTAAAAGTCATGAATAATTATTTAGATTTTAAAATTAAAAAAAATTCTTTAAAACAATTTCTAGATGAATTCACATGACATACCTAAGCCTCAGAATGAAGTCAGAATTGATTCCCGGACTCATTGACACCAAAAAGAGTGAAAACCCCTATAGTGTGAATTTTGGTTTTCCCCAATTTTACTTTAAGAGTTGCCAAAATTTCAAAATTAGCCCAACTTAGAAAAATTGCTTTTCAACCCAATTTTGTGGTGCTTTTCAAACTCATGGATTAATGCTCTACAACTTTTATGGAGGGGGGGGGGGGGGGGGTATTGATAAAATTTGATGTTGGAAAGTTACAGCACATTGAAAATGGGTAAAACATAGTTTTTGACAAAGTTGGAAAAATTTGCTGTTTTTTCATTCTCATAAAAATCGAACTACGGGACCAATTTTGCACTTTGTTTTTTTATTCTGCGCAAAATTTTGTCCTCTTTAATTTATTAAAGTACTATTGTTTACAAAATATGCACCGTTTTCGAGTTATAAGCGAAAAATTTTGAAAAGTCCAAAAATGTTAAGGTTTTTTGCCCCCCAAAAGTTGTCCCCCCCCACGTTCGAGGTCGCAAAATTAGATTCGGTATACCCAAACCATACCAAACGATCCTAGAAAAAAAATCTTTTGCCGCAATTAAGCTGAACCACTTTTTGGATCCTCGGAAAAGTTGCGATAACCCAATACATTGATTGTTATGAAATATTGTAATTAAATCTCAATTTTCATGTAAAAACAATCACAACAGCACTGAAAACTCACATGCCTTACAAAATTTCAAATTTAAATTGCATTTAGACTGTCTATAAAATCACTGTCAGTGACTAAAACCCAGTTGAGCCTATTTCATTAAATTGCAATTTTGAACACAAATAATTTAATCCTGTAAACCGTTCCGTGAAATTTAAGAAAGTATTAAAATAATTAAGAATGAAATGTGTTAAGACAAATTGAGATAATCTCCTTGTTCTTTATAGCCTACAGCATGTGAACCAGCCTCTCATTATTCCACGCCTAAGAGGTGGCTTCACTCTGAACTTTCACTAAATGAAGAATTGTTTTTATTATTGTCAGGTTACCTATAATGGTATATTAATAGGACAAGTGTCTGAATAAAATCCCTAGCTTTATTGTGAAAATGACTTTAAATATTCTATTTTTTACCTTTCTTTATAGTGCATATTTATTGCCTAACCTCTGCTTTTAATAAATACATTCAACACAAAAAATCTAATTTTATTTGTCTAAAATCATTTTTCATATATTGTTTGTAAGCAAATTCAAACTTTTTTTGAAGAAATTAAGGAAGGGATTGTTAGATGTGTCTTTTGAACCTTTGTTTAGTGTACATATTATAAGCTAAACACAATACACCAATTAAACAAAGCACATTAGTAACATTTAGCTGATGGTAAACAATAGTATAATCTTTTCTAAAAACTTAAAAGATACTAAAATTTTTTTTGAAATACTTACAAATATGAAAATAAATATCTCAAATATAAGAAAATAAATATTCGCATGTTTTCCTTGAAAAAGTTTCTCCTTATTTCGAACGATCTAGCAGATAGAGTGACATTAAATGTTTAGGCCTAAGTTTCAATATATGCAAGTATATGACCAAGCAAGATAAATTATTTAATAACCATAAAACAAAACAATTAACCTTATAATAATAATATTTTTCTCTTTGGCCTTTTTACTTGGATTTAATTAAATTGTTTTAATTAACACTGTTATTGAAATTTGTTAACTAAATACCAAAGTTGGTTAAAAAATATACTATACGAAAAAAACTTTCAAACTTCTGCAATTATGCCGTTCTGTCATATAATTTCTGTCAGAAAAAAATCCTACTTCCACGAAACTCATCTTGAACAACATAAAATTTATTTCGTGACTGTTACTCTTTTCAGTTAAATGTATACTTTACAATAATAGAAAGCAAAATATATTTGCATCACCATAAACTAAATATGCCAATGATTTTTCTGTACAAATAATGTTTACTTTACAGCAATACCTAAATGATTAT
Organism: Philaenus spumarius; assembly: GCA_018207615.1. NCBI lineage: Eukaryota > Metazoa > Arthropoda > Insecta > Hemiptera > Aphrophoridae > Philaenus > Philaenus spumarius. The sequence continues at coordinate 17,878 of JAGFPH010009721.1, read as the reverse complement.
TTTACATAATAATGGTAACTCTTACTGTAAAAATTACAAGCATACTAAAAATATACGTAGAGATTTACAAATTTGTTACACTCACACTCTTTGGTATTAAAAACTAATAAATAGAAAAGTTCTCGTCTATAAAACATGCACTATATTATTTAGTGTCCACAAGTGGTTTTGAAACATCCTAGTTAGCAAATTAGAATTCTTCCACAAAATCTTCTTCCTCGCTAAAATTTTCGTAAGTAATTGGTGTTCTACTTGTATCCAAATCTGTGCTGTTCACATCCAACTCTGTGCTAGTTTTATTCGACCAAGCTATTTTCTCCCTTTTTTTCTTCTCAGAAACATATTTCATCCAATGTTGAATAGTTTGGACTGACAAAAGAGCAACTGATATGTTATTTAACATCTCTACGGAAACCCACTTTGGTTTAAAACTATAAAGTATTGAAGCGCATTCGTCGAAATTAAACTTAGCTAGATGGCATAAGGTCAAAGCAATCTCTTCTTTAAATAAAATCGAACCTGGAAAACATAAAATTGTGACAATGAGAAGAATTACACAGAATTGATAAAATTATAGTGATTCAAATGAAATTTTCCTTATGGTAATTACTGTTATCATATACACTATTACAATTTATTTTTACTGGCCATACAGACAAGGATTCTCTTTGATTGATTCCCACCGCCTTTGAAACCGTGTGATATTGCATTAAATATCCCTCTAACACTACCTGATGTATAAGAACAGGGTATTGAAAAAAGAAGAAGTGGTTTTACACAACTACCAGCAACCAATACATTGGCAAGTTATGTGAGATTGTGGCAGCTGTAGTGGAAATGGTTGAATCCCCCCCTTTCAGCGACATGTTTGAGAACCTACGCAGATACTACGAGTACTGCGTAGAGTGTAATAAAAATAAGAACATGTATTCTGGGCATAAAAAATTGTCAATTGCAGTTCTCTTTACCTGACCTCAGTGGTAGCTCGTGTGTAGGCACCCCATATTTCCACTTGATATTACAGATAACATTTAATATAATGAGTGGTGTATGGCTGTTGTGCACATGCCCCACATAGGAAGATGCATGCGAGGATGAAAAAGCACTATCACTCCCTCAATGCCGACCCTGGGGTGCTTGCTGGTAAAAGGTAGTTTTTTTTACTCCATGTGGTAATTAGCACAAGTAACAGATTTACATTGTACAAAGCTGAACGTTACACTTTGTTTTAAAGTGAGAAAATATATCTTAGTTTAAATTTAAATCAAGAATAAAAAGTTTGGTTAGGTAGTGTTAGCGAAGGTTAGAAATCATAGAATTTTACCTATAAGACCTCTCCCCCCCACTTAATAGAGGGTCATCCTATTCCCTCTCAGACATTTCAGATGCTTTTGACCTGGTATCAAAACTATTTTGTGTAAAGCATCTTAAAAATGAATGGAAGTGGTGAGTCTAGCAAAACACTAAAAATCATATCATCACTCCTTTTGTAATATTTATACATGACTTTCTAGAATACTTTTACTATTTAATTGTAATTTTCTGTACTGTATACAGTCGAACTTGGTTTTAACGGCCTCGACTATGCGTCAACTCGGACATAACGTAATTATTTTTTAGGTCCGGTCAAATCGTTATCGTTTACGTCATTATAAACCCCTGTTTTAGCGTCAATAAATATTGTAACCACTCGGTTGTAACGTCATAAATCTACAAAATATTTTATTTTAATTTCATTAAATATTAAAATTTTGTAATGTTTAGTAAACATATGATACTGTAGTAAACATCACCTATTACGATGTAATGCCATTGAACAAATAAATGTACTGTCAGCTGTGAGTAACTAAACCCATGACCTGTTTTTTGTTGGGAAAGTGTTGGGAAGAGACAAAATCGCGGGATAAGCCACTCAATCAGTCTGGTGAGATATTTACGTAGTTGTGATCAGACAGTTGCCCCCCCCCCCCCAAATCACAGTAATGTTGACACTTACTATGTAAAAAAAGTACTGTAATTTTAGCGTTTTTTAAATTACAGTAACGCTACAGTTTGTTAATACATGTGTACTGTACTTAAATGTTTAACCTAATTATTTACTCATTAAAACTGAATTCATTAACAAATGTTACCTAACTTATAATTTGAGGTGACCTTAGCTCCAATCAGCTCGAATTTCTGGGACCCTTCTGTACATTAAAAAAAAAGTATAGTTTTTCTTTTTAATAAACGTCATGAATAATGTTGTCAATAATGGTAATATTGTATAGTTGTTTGTATTTCACTCAAGCAAACAAAAATACGATTTCCTGTTGATACATCTTTTATAACATTACTTTGACTTGGACGTAGCGTCAACATTCGTTCGGTCCTTTAGTTGACGCTTTTAACCAAGTTTAACTGTATACTCTTTAAAGGGTCAATCCTATTTATTTTATAATTACCTGCGGTAGAGAACAGAAAGCCTTTCAGTGTTGCTATGAGGTTGTTAATACAATCTTCAGAATATACAAATGGAAATGCTTTGGTCACCATTCCTGTAGAACAGAATCAATAACTAAAGTTAACTAATTTTAAACACTTCATTACAAACACAAAACAACTATCTGGCCGAATTAAGTCATGGTTGGCCTGTTAACATTGTCTATGCATACAAAATGTATGGATTCTTTAAATAAATGCAATAGACTTTTTTTAGAGAATACAAATTTAACATCTATACAAATTTTAAAAGTTTGGTACTTGCAAAAATCTTTAACTGATGGAAAATTAAGTCTATCGTGTCTAACATGTCATGTGATCATCATCAGTTTTTAGAAAACTTTATTTTATTTAACATATCTTAGTTTAACTACTGTAACAAATAAATATTAATACAGTAGAACCTCGAGAGACCAGACAGACCTCAGATAACCAAAACTCGGATCGTGAGAAAACCATTGAGGTGAAAGTTCCCTCAATGGTACTTCAAAATCTATTTTGTTTGGCTTTAAATAATATAGTTTTAAATATATTAAATAAATATATGTATCAATTTCTGATCTATTTCGTCTTCAATCCCTAACAGTCACTTCCCCAATACCTAAATCACTTGCCACTTTTCTTATTGAATCACATCCATCTAATCGTTTAATTGCTTCCCATTTTTGATTTAAAGATAAAACAACACGCTTTCCTCTCTTAATGAAACTCTCATTCACAAAGTTTAACACTGACTAAAAACAAAACAAAATACAGTAGCAGGGGGAAGAAACAACTAGCGGTAAAGGATGGTGAGTCATAAATACGATGCCGCAAGGAGGGGAGTGAATAACAGGCCCAAGATTGCTTCGTCATTCACTATACTACCCGTCCGCTAAACGTCACCCATTCCATTGCGTTGGGTAAGGAGCGAAAATGTTTTCAGGATGTACACTGCAAACTACTGTTTTGTTTTCTTTCTTTTCAATCTAACACAAAAGTTTTTATTATAAATTTACTTATTGAGAAATCAAACAAGCTATGAATTCTTTATCAAAATCAATTCAGTTAACTTACATTTATTTGTAAGTTAACAGAATTGATTTTTAGAATAGTTTTTTTTTTTTAAATTCGCCTTGGTTAATACAGAAACTCGGATAACTCTGCTGTTTATAGATGATACAACTGACTGATTCCATCAGTTTCAAAATATCAATAAAATGTCGGAAATTAAGTGTTTGTTGGCTAACCAGTTGTGTCATAAGTGATGTCATAAATAAGAAGAAGTTAATAAAAACTTTTAAAATAAACTTTTTTTAAAGATTTTGATAACTTTGCAAAATGACATGTTTATTTCAATAGTTTATGATGCAAATAACAAGTATCTACCTAAAAGTATTAAGCGATTCATCGCCACAAATAATGTACCTTTGGGAAATTATAAACACTTCATCGAATTAATTATTTTGAAAGTGCTACCACTACGTTGTTTAGTGAAGACGTTTTTCATCGATATAAACTGGAGTGAGAATGAACAAAATTGGTAAACAATTAAGTGTTAATATCCTGTAGGGCCATCAAATTAGACTCTTTTACCACGTTCTATCAAGACACTTTCTTTTCTGTTTATTTGGAACAAATTTTGCACTCGATTTTAAACTAACTTCCCCGTGAGCGAGAGACTTGAAACTTAAACATAGCTCAGAATGGATGACAGTACAATATTAGCT